>JAZGLO010002949.1:0-25145 GCA_036873155.1 Biomphalaria sudanica
AGCACATTAATTGATTATTAGAAAACGCAGAAACATTAGAACTTAATAATGTAGTATTCAACAAGGAAAGGTTTATTACAGAACAAAAAAATGACCCAGAGACGCGTCAGTTGGCCCAGAAAGGAGGTAGAGGAGGAAAATTTTATATAGAAAGAGGCATTTTGGTAAGAGAAATTGAGTCACAAGGAAGCAAAATTATACAGGTTGTTGTACCAGCTGAATTTAGAAATGTCATATTGAAGAATGGGCATGATGAAGCATATGCAGGCCACATGGGAATTCACAAAACGAAACAAAGAATATTTAGGGACTTTTATTGGCCATCTATTAGTAAAAGACATAAAAAATTATGTGTTGTCGTGCAAAGTTTGTCAAATGAAAGGCACTAAAAAAATCAGAGCTCCATTACAAAAGGTAGATATACCAGAAAGGCCATTTAGGAAGATTGCGATTGATTTGATTGGACCCATGCCGGTGATATCAAATAGGGGTCATCGATATATTCTAACTGTGATAGACGTGTGCTCAAGATGGCCAGAAGCTATTCCACTAAAAAGAATTGAAGCCAGTGATATAGTTCAAGCGTTATATACATTATTTACACGGTTTGGATTTCCTGAAGAGGTACTGTCAGATAGGGGCACACAGTTCCACTGTCAACTAACGACAACATTTTTGAAAATATTTGGAATTCGGCAAAGGTTTACAGCCCCGTACCACCCGCAGAGCAACGGTATTTGTGAACGTTTTAACTGTACGTTAAAGAAGGCGTTATCGAAAGTAGCAGATGACAATCCCAAAGAATGGGATGTGGCCTTACCCTCAATTCTTTTTGCGTACAGAGAGAGCCGTAACGAAACCACGGGGTTTTCGCCATTTCAGATGATTTATGGAGGAAATCCAAGAGGCCCAATGGCAATTCTAAAAGAACTAATACTCCCACAAGAACATGTTGGAAATAAAGAAAGTTACGATATAGTGACAGAAACCAGAAATAAAGTAATAAAGGCTTGCGAAGAAGCGAGCAAACATGTGCTTGACAAAAATGAACTAACACAGTCTAGGGTGAATGAACACAGGAAATTGACCAAACTAGAAGTAGGTCAAGATGTTTTAGTATTACTAAAGGATAAGGAGAATGTACTATTCACGAAATGGTTGGGTCCTTATAAGGTAACAAGGAAAATTAGTGATGTGGATTATGAAATTAAAATTGATTCAAGGCTGAAAATATTTCATGTGGATATGCTAAAAGAATTTAGGTCGCAACAAAAAAGTGAAAAAAGCAGTAAAGAAGACCCATTGGTCATAGGTGCATCCGTAAGTGTAGACTCTGAGACAGAGGAAAGATTGGGACACATAGAAACAATTTCAACTGATGTCAGTCAAACATGGAAAGATGTGGAAGTGACGGGAATCTCGTCGGACAGAACTAAGGAAGTAACAACATTATTAGAAGATTTTAAGAATATTTTTACAGATTTACCAGGAAGAACGAATATCATAGAACATGATATCAAATTAACAGGTAGAGTTCCAAATAAACTACCACAATATGCTGTACCATTGCATCATAGAGAAGCGTTACAGAAAGAAATAGATGAACTACTTAAATTGGGAGTGATAGAGCCATCTAATTCGTCATGTGCTGCACCAGTTGTGCTGGTTAAAAAAAATGTGGCAACATTAGACTGTGTGTGGATTACCGTCAACTAAATAAAGTTACAGAATTTGACCCATTCCCAATGCCACAGGCGGAGGAAATGTTTACTAAATTGAAAAAAGCGAAAATTTTCACTACGTTGGACCTTTCTAGAGGATACTGGCAAGTACCTCTAAAGGCAGAGGCTAAACCACTATCCGCATTTAAGACACCGTTCGGCGTCTATCAGTGGAATGTGATGAGTTTTGGCTTGGTAAATGCCCCAGCCACTTTTAACAGGATGATGGCAAAGATACTGGGCCACAGAAGAGACACAATTTGCTATTTAGATGACATCTGCATCTTTAGTGAGGATTGGAACGAACACTTACAGAGTCTAGGAGAGATATTTGCTATTATCAAGAAAAACAATTTGACATTAAAACCAACAAAAATAAAAATTGGACTTAGTGAAATTCCTTTTTTGGGATACAAGATAAAAAATGAATCAATTACACCACTGGAAGAAACAGTTAAAAAAATAATGGATATTAGTATACCAAAAACAAAAAAACAAATTAGAAGTCTTTTAGGTCTTTGCAATTTTTATAGAAAATTTGTTCCAAATTTTGCAGAAATGATTGAACCTCTTACAAATCTTACAAAGAAAGGGAAATCTAACACTATAGTTTGGTCTGAACAATGTCAAAGATCGCTAGACAAGATTAAGAGGGAGTTTTCTGAAAAACCAATATTAAAATTGCCCGATAGTACTAGAGAATTTATTTTGGCAACGGATGCTTCATCCATAGCTATAGGGGGCTGTTTGATGCAAGAGTATAGTGGAATTGCACATCCTGTTTTTTATGTAAGCAGGAAACTAACCCTTGCAGAGTTAAACTATGCAACTATTGAAAAAGAGGGGCTGGCAATAGTGTGGTGCATAACAAAGCTAAGTTTTTATCTGATGGGGGCTAAATTTCAATTATGGACTGATCATGCTCCGTTGGCATTCATTAATTTAAATAAATGTGGTAATAATAGAATTGCTAGGTGGGCATTACAACTGATGGACTATAAATTTGAGATCAAGACAATACCAGGGAAAGAAAATGTTGTGGCAGATACATTATCACGCTGTACTTAAAGGTTGTGGAGATTGTGTAGAGTATATCATGACTATTGACATTCTGTTAAGAATTAAGCTATTTTATTGTGTACATTGGTAAATTCTGGCACGGAGTGTAGTAGATATTCAATAGAGAATTGTTCAATTGATAGTGACAGCACATTAATTGGCGTACTGTACAGTTGATAGTGACAACACATTAATTGGAGTACTATACAATTGATAGTGACAACACATTAATTGGCGTACTGTACAGTTGATAGTGACAGCACATTAATTGGCGTACTGTACATTTGATAGTGACAGCACATTAATTGGCGTACTGTACAGTTGATAGTGACAGCACATTAATTGGCGTACTGTACAGTTGATAGTGACAACACATTAATTGGAGTACTGTACAATGGATAGTGACAACACATTAATTGGCGTACTGTACAGTTGATGGTGACAGCTTATTAATTGGCGTACTGTACAGTTGATAGTGACAGCGTATGAATTGGCGTACTGTTCAGTTGATAGTGACAACACATTAATTGGAGTACTATACAATTGATAGTGACAACACATTAATTGGCGTACTGTACAGTTGATAGTGACAGCACATTAATTGGCGTACTGTACAGTTGATAGTGACAGCGTATTAATTGGCGTACTGTATAGTTGATAGTGACAACACATTAATTGGCGTACTGTACAGTTGATAGTGACAACACATTAATTGGCGTACTGTACAGTTGATAGTGACAACACATTAATTGAAGTACTGTACAGTTGATAGTGACAACACATTAATTGAAGTACTGTACAGTTGATAGTGACAGCACATTAATTGGCGTACTGTACAGTTGATAGTGACAGCGTATTAATTGGCGTACTGTATAGTTGATAGTGACAACACATTAATTGGCGTACTGTACAGTTAATAGTGACAACACATTAATTGGCCTACTGTATAGTTGATAGTGACAACACATTAATTGGCGTACTGTACAGTTAATAGTGACAACACATTAATTGGCCTACTGTACAGTTGATAGTGATAGCACATTAATTGATAATGACAACATTTCATATCTTATCAAAATATCAGTCAAATATACATCAAGAATTATAAAGTCAGCAATGATCATATACAATCTTAGCATTAACAATAATCATATCATGGATTATTTATATAAAAACATTAATGATAATCTTATCAACAATCAATGAATAAACAACAATAAGGCTTGTCTTCGAGTCCAAAGATTAGTGAGGAATGCAGTATTTCCCGTAGCTGCGCAGATTTTTTCTCTTTAAAAAACAAGTAAACATTTTTTTTGTAAATATAGTAGTTGGTATGACACAACTTGCTTAACTTAACAATACATTAGTAAAAAAACATTATTTAACAAACAAATCTAAAACCGTTTGCATAAATGTGTTACATATATGGAGATTAGTTATCCCCTATTACTGTAGAGCCTCCGTGTTACTATTAATAGTTGTAAAAATGGTGTATTTTTATGAAAAAACTGCTTGCATAGTTAATTCTAAAAATTAAATTTTCGACTTTAGAAAAGAAAAAAGTAGCCGTTGCATCAGAACTTTGAACGGCCTAAAATATTATGATGTCGGATTTCCTATATCTTTTATAGTTTACGAGACATAACTTAAAGCAGGGGTTCTCAACCTGTGGGTCGCGACCCCCTTGGGGGTCGATTGACCATTTGCCAGGGGTCGCCTAAGACCATCGAAACTATGGATTGGTGTTGTCTACTCTTCTATTGCTGTATGTGTGTGTGGGGGGGGGAATCACGGCAGAGTGGGGGATTGTAAAAAGGGGTCGCCGAGCTTAAAAGGTTGAGAACCGCTGACTTAAAGCGCCTTTTCCCCTTTCGGGGGTCGCTAAAAATAATTATATCAACATTTATAATCTGAACAATATTAGTAACAAAACTAGTTATTTATTATAATTATATCAACAAGTATAATATCAACAATGAAATGATCGATAACATTGACGAAAATCACATGAATAGTATGCAGATACACATTACATTTTTAACCAATAAATCTCTCTGGTATAAACGTTTCCGTTGGGATATATGTCTCTGTCGTGTCTGCGTCAAAGATGTTGACATTATTCCAATAAGAATCCATAACAATCCGTTGAGGGTAAAATAGCTGTGATCGAACTAACATTGGAATGAAAGCCATAAAAAAACTATTGGCAACATCAATCGGTACTGAAATCAATATAATCCTATTGATAAACTGATCTAAGCCACTCAAAAGTACTTTGATTAGCGGCTCAGTTTTCGATTATACCACGTCACTTTTTCTGGAGGTTCTCATTACGAACAGGGATCTTGAGGACTTGAGTGTTAATAACGCTATCTACAAGGTGGAAGGAATTGACGAAATAGAAATGAATAAATGGAAATGAATTGTGCTATCTCTTGGATGTTAATGCTCAGGGATTGCTTCTGTTACACTATCACTCTATTGGATGTTAATGCTCAGGGATTGCTTCTGTTACACTATCACTCTATTGGATGTTAATGCTCAGGGATTGCTTCTGTTACACTATCACTCTATTGGATGTTTATGCTCAGGGATTGCTTCTGTTACACTATCACTTTATTGGATGCCGTTAAGGAAACTTATTTTATTTGTGTTGTATGACTGGGCTTATCATCAATTTCTAAGTATACTAAATTCTGATAATTGAAACTATCCTTGGCTTGTTTGTGTTTGGAATGTTCTCAGACTTTATGGTGCTAATAAGTATTTTGTCTTGACTAAAGCGTGTAAGCGATGTTAGATAAATGAGTTTGTCGGATTTAATTGCGATAAAGATATGCTAGACTATTTAGGAATGTAATATAATAATCGTTTTGTGTTTCTTTTGTTTCGCGTTTAAATAATTACAAAATTAGCTTTTGAAGAAAAGATTCAACGAAATTAAATTCGTTTTTCATTTAAGACCTCCCACGGACATTTATTATATAGAGGTCTATCAAACATCCATTTTGTCCATCGAAACGTTTTGAACAAAATCAATCCAATGTTATTATGAGTGAATAGTCAATAGATAGTTGAATGCATTGACTAGTAAGTCACTTGTGCTTGGATATGGAATAGCATAAGGAAATATATAGGCCTACTTTAATAATCAGCCTCGTTGTTGGCTAGCTAAATTAGGACATTGACCAGTTCAATATATAAGATTGTTTAAGTTAATAAAGTCAACACAGAGCATCTACAGAAAAAAAGCAATAAAGAAAGAAATAAGTAAAACAAAGGAAGAAATAAGTAAAACAAAGGAAGAAATAAGTAAAACAAAGGAAGAAATAACTAAAACAAAGGAAGAAATAACTAAAACAAAGGAAGAAATAACTAAAACAAAGGAAGAAATAACTAAAACAAAGGAAGAAATAACTAAAACAAAGGAAGAAATAACTAAAACAAAGGAAGAAATAACTAAAACAAAGGAAGAAATAACTAAAACAAAGGAAGAAAGTGTTTATCATGGGAAAAATGGAGAAAAAAGATGGCTGCTGTAGAACGTTGACCAAGTTTCTCTTCTCCCACATTGGCCTGTGTTTGATGGTTGTCCTGTACTGTGTGGTTGGTGGCTTCATCTTTGAACATCTAGAGAAGAACAACGAGGAACAAATCTGTTACGAGTCGAGGTCGGAGTACGAGCCCATGCAGAGTAAAACAATCAACTCAACGCTTAAAATATTCTATGATTACGGTGGCGCCACTACAACCGAACAGAGCAGGTAAGTCTAAAAACGTATTCTATAATAGCATGGGTATTTATTTGTATATATGGGTATGCGTGTATCGATACTTATTTTTATATATAAAGTTATATTTGACCCTATCAAATTCTGAAACATCAACAGGCCCAGATAAACACCAACACTGAAAGCTCTCTCGTTAACGTTCTCTAAATCCAATAATTCCATAACAAATGCAGCTAATTTCTTGTACAGTAACATAACATTACATTATCTACTTGTTCCAAATGGCCATAATAGTAAACTAAAATTATTTTGTTAAAATCTCAATTTTTAAATCTCAATTCCTAAAATAATCTTGCGTTGACTGAGCTGCCAGTCATTTTATTTTATTCCATTTAACATATCTTAAATATTAGAAACGTTTATTTAATATATAAAAAACATACGTATTCATATGTTAATCTAGACAGGCAGTTTTATAACAGATTTAAAGTCATTTTTTATCGTAGCTGATTCAGAAGAATAATTCTACAACGCATGCATAACAAATGGCACATTTCGAAAGTCTACATAGAAAAAGTTCGAATGTTGTAAACATCTGATTTAATGAGGGAGCGTTTTGTGATGTCCACATCATTAGGAGCGTGTTTGTGATGTCCACATCATTAGGAGCGTGTTTGTGATGTCCACTTCATTTATTCCCAGGGAATTGATGATCATTCAGCTGCAGAGCGTTCTGGAGACCTTCAGAAACAACACACTAGCCATTGGCTACAACGGCAGGTGGTGTCAGCTGTATGGTCAACCTAATGGTCCAACATATGACTGGTCATGGGCTGGTGCAGTGCTCTTTTCTGTCACTGTTGTCACTACTATAGGTGAGTCTACACTTGTGTTTACTTTCCACAATTGAAACATGGTATACACGTTTGTTGGTTGCATCAGATTGTAGCAAAATATGTAGGTCGCAACTGGGTTCACGTGGTCGTGCACTCATCATGAATCTTCGAAGACGTTGCATCACTTTTACAAAGCCTATATGGACTCACTCAGTCTGTCTGTTTATCTGTATGAAATCTTTACACATTATTCTCACCATTCTTGGATCAAGTTGAAACTTAGCAGAATTATTTATTTTCGATGACCATATATGAATAAAAAATTGAACCACTTTGTAACTACTATATAGAGAAAATTATAGAGAAAATTACTTATTTTTTAGCCTCGCGTAGAGAATTAGATCGTTCTTTAAAAATGTTAAACTATAGAGAAGTTTAGCTTTTAAAACCTTTTTATTTTTATAAGCATTTGGAGGCTCAAGACACTAGACTCGAATTCAAACATAAGTAACTTTTGTTTTAACATCTTTTGAACAAGCAGTACGAAAACCTTCTCAGACTTACCATTCTCAGATCAACGTGAAACTTTGCAAATTTTTTTTAATTGAAAGATGGATGAATAGAGAGACAGGCAGATAGATCGATCGATAGATCGGTAGATAGGAAGATAGATAGTTAGATAGATAGATAGATAGATAGATAGATAGATAGATAGATAGATCCACAGCTTGAACTATTTGTTGAACAATTCAGCCATTGACTGGCCGACAATCAAATTTCCGATCGAAATATCAGAACAACAGTTTCTAGTTTTCCTACTTTTGTAACTTTCATTCATCATACTAATACTTTTTAAAAAAATTATATACATTATTTTAATATTGGGGGGGGGGTGAATTCTACTATACATTTTTAAGTCAGCATAACACTAACTATTGGGGTGTTTTCAAGTTAAAAAGAATAAGTTTAAAAAGAATCCGGAACCAATAATATCGATCCTCTTAGTGATCGATCATTTTACTTTCACTTGCAGTAAATCTTTTGGCTGGCAAGTTATGGATCTTAATAATCAATATCAATATGAAGCAAAGTAAAAAAAACCTATATTGAAAGAAGAGGATATTGATGTATGTATGAAAGAAGAGGATATTGAACAATGATTGAAAGAAGAGGATATTAAAGAATGATTGAAAGATTAGGATTTAGATCAATGATTGAAAGAAAAGGATAAAGATCAATGATTGAAAGATTAGGATATAGATCAATGTGATAAGAAGAGGATATTGAACAATGATTGAAAGATTAGGATATAGATCAATGATTGAAAGATTAGGATATAGATCAATGATTGAAAGAAAAGGATATAGATCAATGATTGAAAGAAGAGGATATTGATCAATGATTGAAAAATTACTATATAGATCAATGATTGAAAGATCAGGATATAGATCAATGATTGAAAGAAGATGATATTGATCAATGATTGAAAGAAGAGGATATTGAACAATGATTGAAAGATTAGGATATAGATCAATGATTGAAAGAAAATTATATAGATGAATGATTGAAAGATTAGGATATTGATCAATGATTGAAAGAAGAAGATATAGATCTATGATTTAAAGAAAAGGATATTGATCAATGATTGAAAGAAGAAGATATAGATCAATGATTGAAAGAAGAGGATATAGATCAATGATTGAAAGAAGAGGTTGTAGATCTATGATCAATTATACATTTTAAATGAGATCCTAAGCAGCAACTAAGCAGACACCATTGTTAGTGAATCAATTACAATAATTGTATGGTGATAATGAAGTCTATATCACCATTAGTAAAGAACGGTGAGCCTTACCTTCATAGGGATTAGTTTTATTTATAGTATGTGGCAGTTTACGTTTCAAGAGACTTTTTCAGCTTTTTGTGTGACTAAAGTGTCCAATCCTTGATACACAGCTGCGGTCACAGGTTGAGCACATCTGTAATTGTCATGCCCTGTTGCACTTTCACCCTTCTTTCTACTTCTGGTGTGTAAGCCATCTGCGATCTGGGTCCTTTCCTTTATGCTCGCTCTCCATGTCGGATCACTGCAGTGCCTCTTTTTCCCAATAGTTAGTGTCGAAATCGAAGAGCGTCATGTCGTGTTGGCATACATCAGTATAGCTTAGCAGTGGACGATGTGCGGCTCTATTACCATTCCATCACCATACAAACAGAATGTCTTGTGACTTACAATCACGATTGTGACAGTTGATTATGGTGTGTGAGTGTGTGTGTGTGTGTTTCCCAGGCTTACTCATGAAGAGTATAAAAACAAACACGTGCTATTATTTTATTCAAACGACGGTTTCACCATTTTTCACAATAAAATATATCTGCCATTTCTATTTTCACTAGATATAATTAAGAACACATAACAAACCAAATTTTTCTTACTGTATTTTCGCGTAACTATTTGCGTGTTTGTTAGTATTTGTATACCAATAAACGCATGTAATTTAAATGTTATTCGAGATACTTCTGGAAATTAATTACGCACACTCATCTATAATCTCTCTCTATATATTAATGAAATTGCATTCGATTCACCCTCACACAGGCTATGGACACATTGCACCCAAAACAGTCTGGGGGCGGCTGGTGTGTATAGCTTACGCGATCTTGGGAGTTCCACTGATGCTGCTATGCCTTGCTGTCTTGGGTGACGCCCTGGCCAACATCTTTAGATACATCTACTCTCAGATCTGCTGCTGTGGCACGTGCAAGAAGAAAAAAGAAAACAAAGTAACAGTTTAGAGTTTAGAGTTTAGGCAATCCAGTTTGTTGTTTTTTTTTTATTGACATCAACTATTTAGATTAGTTTTAAATTCGAAAAAGAGCTTTCTACAATATGGAGAGCCTAAGCCATTGTGTCAAAACCAAAAACTCTCGTATTCAAACTTAAAGTATATTTAATTAACCTGTACTTTTTAATTACCTAATTAAAGTAAAAATATTCAATATAACATTTCAAAGGAATTTATATCATTTAATTGCCGCAGCATTTTTAAATATCACATTTTGTTATTCTTTTATAACTCGCATGAATGACAAAGCTACCAAAATGTGTGTTTGTGTCATTCTAGTTTGCTAGTTGCTATACTTCTTTTTTTGTCTACACTCAAATATACACTCACATCTAGTTGTTTTGTTTTACAAAGCTTATATCAACTCACTCTGTCTGGTAAATAGTGTGTGTAGAAGTAGTTCTCCCGAACCGATTCTCAGTTGATGTTGAAACTTTGCACAATTATTATTCATAGACAAGACATGAACCAAAAACAAAAAAAGGGAACCTATTAGTCAATTTTGTTATGCTGGCATTAATTATACTGTATGATATTTACAAGGGAAACTAATCCTTCAATACTCACAGATATGGCTACATTTGTTGGGTTTATTCTCCTTAAATAACTGCTAACACTATTTCCCCCTCATTCGTTCTCCGATCAAGTTGATACTTTAAACAATTATGTATTGTACTTAACAGAGCATGAAACAATGAAAAAAAAACAGATTAATTGATTAATTCTTTGTAAACAAAAATGTTATGCTAGATATCGAATAAGGAAATAACTTTATTAATGGATATAGTTTTGAGGGAAGAGTTTGGATAAGCTTTGATTTTAAAAAAGGATTTTTATAATTTGTTTGAATCTTAAAGATGGTTATTTAAATGTGTGTTGATCAGGTGATCTCAATGAATAAGTCTGACAAAACGAACTTGGTATCATGGGAATCCAATGAAAAGTCAGGTATGTAGAGTCCAAGTGCCACAAGTAGTTCTGGCTTTTACCAGAAAACTAAACGAAAAACAATTTCATTTTTGTAATAGTTTGTAATATAGGCTTTAACATATAACATACAGCAGAAGTAATGCGTCACTAAAAGTGTATTTCTTTTCGCCACAGACGCAATTATATTTTCAAGGATTCCAGCCTGCAGTCCAAAAGAAATCTTACATTCTAAAGATTCATTGAACCGATCTGTTGATTCAAGCAACAGTTTGGACAATCCAGTGATAAATAAGGTAAGTTGACGACTATTTTTGAAAGACTCGTTTTTAAATTCCTTATTGGAACCAAAATAATTCTTCCATATAAATTTTATATGCCCGCATGTGTATGTCGATACTGGACATACATCACCATCAACCTAATTGGAAAAATATGTATTAGCAATGGTATTAATAATATGCATAAGTTGCATGGGTAACATAACAGTTGAACAGAGACTCTGAGTCCGAATCCACATTCGTTTGAATGTTTCTGTTTGGTGTACGTGAAGTAGTTCCATCATTTCACTAAAAACCCAGACGTCGTATTCCATTCTAGGTCCTAGGTCTGCCAAATGTTGAACTGATTTTAAAATAATAATGCTTAGAACACTCAGGCGAACACTTTCATATCCATAGCTTGTGAACCTTTATTCTTAGGAAATCACTATATCACATATATAGCGGTATGTTTCCTTTCACACCTTGCGGTCTATAGGACAGATGATGTAAAGGTCAACTGTTCCTGTGGTCCACGGTTAACGAGGGTGTCATGTGGCCAGCATAAAGACAAACTGCCGTTACTTTTTCCAAACTAATGTCAGGTACCCATTAGAGCTGGGTAGACTCTTAGGCGCCCTAAATATCCCGAAAAAAAAATCCCAGTCTTTATTAGGATTCGAACCCGAGACCATCAGGTTCAATTGCTTTAACACTCTACCACCGCACCGCCTATATAGCGGTATGTACGTTGTCTATATTTTTCGATGTTAAGGTAAATCTGCTTTTCCCAATGTTTTTGGAGGAAATAAATTTATCTTCTGCAGATTCCTTTACAAAAAAAAATCTTTATTATGGCAGAAAACAATAACTTTAAATTGGAAGTTTTGATTGATATATAAATACATCTCAACGTTACCTGCTTTACTTTGTGTTTTTAACAGGTGAAAATCGCTCCCCTAGACTTAACTTCTCTCGGTGACGTCACTGACAGTGATGATGACGACGACTTTGATGAGAAGAAGGTCACCGTGCCACTAACTATTACCATGATTGTCATAGGCGGCTACATCTTTGGAGGGGCGGTGTTGTTTGGTCTGTGGGAGGGATGGGACTGGCTCCAGTCTGCTTACTTCTGCTTTATCACACTCAGCACCATTGGGTTCGGTGACGTAGTACCAGGGAGAGACTTTGACAACTCTCAAGTACAAACACAGCTGATGCTTGGAAGTATCTACATTCTGTTTGGTATGGCCATCTTGTCGATGTGTTTCGCTCTGATGCAGGAAGAAATTTTAGCTAAAGCCAGATGGATTGGTCAGAAACTTGGGATCATTGACAAAGAGGCCGAAGACTAACTCAACTTAGTGACATCGGAGCTAGACGTTAATAGTATAGTACTAACTATTTATTTATTTTTTAAAGTGGATATTTCAAGAAAGCACTGTATGATTTAAACAGATGGAAGTAAACACATAAAAACGTTAAAATTCCGCTCCTTATTTTTTCGAAACCAATTATCAGAATTGTTATGACTGTGATAAATCTTTCTATAGATGTTCACCTTGTACAATCTTTATAAGATTCCATTCTTTTATGTTGTCCTCCCATCGCTTTCTCTGTCTGCCTCTTCTTCTTTTTCCTGGTACTGTTCCCTGAAGGAAGGTCTTTGCGAGCCCCGAAGATCTTGTAATATGGCCATAGATTTTGAAGCTTGCGTTTTTTACGATAGTTAGCAGTTAATCATGGGGTCCAATCGCTGCAGTAACCCTGTCTCTAATCTCTTGGTTTGTGATGCGGTCACATTCAAAGACCGCATCACAAACCAAGAGAGATTTATGTCCTAATTTATTTATATAGGCTTAAACTCTAGTATCAAAAGAAACATAAACCATCCATATTTATTTTCTTTTTTTTTTTTGATAGGATAAGTTTAGATATTAGTCCAATAACAAAAGTACACATCATTTTTTTTTTCGATGGCAATGACTATTGACATTAATTCGTCGTCAAAGTGATACAGATGTTGGAGTATGCTTAGGAACAGATGTCATTTGATATATCATTGAGGATTGTTTTGGTAGCATTCTGCCCCTCGGGAGAGAAATATCACTGAAAGATTTTACTAAATGTTATTATATTATTATGTTAATTTAATATGTAAGCACATGCATAATATAAATTTAAACGCAACATGTCCAAAAATTTGTTTCAGTTAATGTATATTGTGTATTTTACGTGGCAGATGTTACATTAGATTGTTTTTGTTAATTTTTAACTTTTAAGAGTTTTTTCTAAACTGCTATAAATAAGGGAGATAACTGAGCCCATTTAGCAAACAAATGAGTCGATCTTTTTCGTAAAATTGTTTATAAAGTTTAACTTACTTCGTCTGTATTTAGTGGTGAGATCTATTGCATGTTATTTCTCCCACTTTTCAGTCTCGGATCAAGTTCAAACTTTGCACATTCTGTCATTGTCATGGCAAACTACAAATCAATTCAAAAATTTGTGAATTAGTCAGTCAATTCGTTGTCATTAATAAATTTCATCTGTCTAAACTATGTTCATTGATTATTAGAGCTGGATTTGTAATCTTTTTTTATATTTTTTTTAAATTTACTTCTTAGTTATGAATGTACCCATTAGCTCCCTCTGCAGTTGGAAATGTTTTCCCGTTTTAGTTCTAAACCGTTGTAGAACGTTTCTCAAATCCCCTATTCAATAGACTTGATTTAAACTTTTTAAAAACATGATTTGCTCTAGTCTCGTTGCAAGGGTGATAACAAATAACTTTGGAGATTACCGATTCTATTTTTAATAAAATCGGAAAGGTTTTTATTTTTTAAATAATTTTTCAAACGAACAGGCCCATAGCCCCAGTGTATAAGCCCCCATGTGGGGAAATGATTATTTTTGAAGTTTTTTTTATATTCTAGTGGTATTAAACGTATATATCTTTTAAAACCAGACATATAGTTCTATTTTTTAAAGTTATTTGTTTGTTAATTTGTATTAGATCTTCAATTTGATTATTTTTTGCAAAATACATATTTTTTTAGGATTTTTTAAATACTGAGTTTTCCCTCCTTGCTTAGGACTTTGAAGGGGGTTTTTTGAACCGGAAATAGGAGCTATTGGGTTAAACAGTATTGCAGATCTCTCTTTCAGGGGACATAATACTTGAAATTTGCACCTGAGGTAAATAATTGGTTATCTCCTTAAATAAATACATCTACACCTTTTTTTTATCATTATCTGTCCCTTAAATGGTGTCTCTTGTGTGCTGTTACGGTTAGCGCAAAAAGACTTCTTCACTCTACTCAATTAGAAGCAATCCTTAGCAGAAATCAAGACAAAGGGCAGGTTCATTGTTTGATGTCGACCATCTTATAGATCACTGCTTCCCAAACTTTTTGATCTCATAGTCCCCTTGCCATGTTTTCTGGTTTTCGGTTGACCCCCTGCGTAACGTGCACGTTTTGTACAAAGTCATCATTGTTTAAAATGAATATCTAACTGTAGTGGGTTGAAGAGTGAAAACGTACTGTAAAGTAAAGCTCTACACATTTAGTTGTAGAGAGATCCATCTTTAGTATGGAAACAAAAACTCACATTTAAACTTATTTAAAATAACGATAACTAGGTATTGCCGGAATCCCCAAATACACTGGTAAATGTTTTTTTTTTCTTTTTGCAGGTTTATCATCCGTTGCTACGGATATTTTGTTTCATATAAGAATTTGTTGTTCAATGAAGTAGCCCTTCAAACATTAAATATTAAGTAATTTACTAATTAATTTCTAAAAGTTTTCGCAAAGATCAGTTTCTCGTCTATTTCTTGATATTTCACGTGTGGCTCAAATATTGAGTTCGCGGAACTGTTTTAACAAGAATACAAATGAAGGCTAGAAACTTGCATAAATCAGCAAGCTTCGAGAAGGAAGGGCTTGCTACCCACCTAACAGAACTACAACTGAATTCAAAACTCTGCTGCCTTGCAACTATACCCAAACATGGGAAAGGTTTTGTGGGTAAACCCTGAGGGAAAATAAAAAGCCAGCGACCCTTAGGCAGTTTGCAGCACAGCCCTACACCCTGGCAGAGCCTGTGACGCCGCTGATCCCAAACGGTATATATGTCGTTTGCAAAGAATTACACAAGAAGCTTTTAATTTTATAACTCTTGCCACCGATTTGCCCTGAACTGTATTGTTGTTTAAAGAAATTCTTTTATTAATATCAGCTGTAGGTTTTCTGTACAACAGTTTTTAAAACTACAATGGCTGCTATTGCTATAAGTAAAGAGATATTATAAGACAATCACAAGCCATCGTCTTCTCTTTTTGACCTCGAAGAGGGATTGTATAGGCCTATTCTGAACTTTGTCTTTGAGTGTTATAAAATTTTTCAAATCTGTATCTATTTTGTCAGGGTGGCATTGTCTTAGATAATCCTTCAGCGTAATTCGTTTGATATCGTTATAAAAAAAGGCACTTAATGAACGCTGTAAAACTGTAAGGTCTACATTTCTTTTTGTTAAACATATTGGTTACATGTAGACAAACTTATTTAAATAAGTATTGAAATTAAATACAACAATTTTTGGTTTGAATAGCTGGATAAGTATTTAAATGATTAACTAAGGTACAAATCATATATTAGTGTTTGAAAGAATTACATTAATGGAATGTAAAAATTATTTTAAGCCAAGACCTGTTTAAATGAAATCTATTATTGTGGACTCCCGTTGACAACTCATAGACCCCAGTTTATTTGTTCACTTTCGTAGACCCCTTGGAAGTCTTCGTAGACCCCTGCGGGTCTGTATAGACCACTTTGGGAATTACTGTTATAGATGATTTTGACAGCGAGTCGTGTCAAACAATATGGCATAACCAGCTATGAATGCCTTGAATGGGAATTTCAAGTATATGATAGCAGGAATTTCTTATAAGAGATTCATCATTCCAAGTGTTATACTTTATTCATTTAGTAATAGTGCTTATCAGATAGTTTCAAAATCCTCTAATAAATTATTGAATTGTATTCATATAGCAAAATACTTACGCTTGAGATGGATAGGTCACATTCTTCGCAAGCATGCATTCAACATAACAAAGGAACCCCCAAGGAAAGAGGAAAAGGGGACGGCCCAGGAATACATGGCGCCGCGATTTGAAGGCAGATGCCAAGCAGATGGGCAAGACGTGGGGACAGTTGGAGAGACTAGCCCAGAACCGAGATGCCTGGAGGAAGCTGGTTGGTGGCCTATGGCCCAGAGGGGACCACATGCAGAGATGAGATGAGATGCAAATACTTTTGATACATTATTAAACTTTATACAATGCTTTTAAGGACACGTAGGCCTAAGATTTTATGCTCGTCGTATGGCATACAAGTTGTGGTCCGCATTGCATAGAAATGCCCGGGCAGACTTTGACACCCAGTCCGCCATTGCTTGAGCGATGTGGTGGAATAAGTTGAATTAGTTCCCTTGAGGAGGCTTGTGAATCACATTCAACTTTTGTAAAAATGTATTTAAAAGCTGATGACGGTAGCATTAACCCAGGAAACCTATTCTTTCCTTCATAATCCCCCCCCCCTTTTTCCCAACTGGTATGGTCAGGCAAGGAATAGGATCCTAGTACATTGAGAAAGCTAAAATCGTCTAAATATTTTTAATCGCAGATTTAATATTGTTCATAGTCGAGATCTATTACAAAATTAATTACATGACAGATCCAAACTAATTGATACAATTACACTTAATAACTTAATATAATCTTTGTTTTTGAAAACCTGTTTTTTATGTGTTTCTTTTTAGTACTCATCAGTGAATAACAGGAAACATTGATGCGTTACTTCCCTTGGCACATTCCTAGTTTCGTTAACATTGAATGATAGTCTTTTGTTTATACCATAATCGATCAATATTCATATTGATTTTTGTTACCTGTTTTCTGAACTTTTCTTTTTAGAATAGACATTGAACATTTGGACGACGACATTGGCACGATTGAGAACATATTGATTTTGTTTCTGAATCGATTTTTAAAATGTATCGATTCCAGATAAGCGTAACTCGGTTGACAATTTGTTCAGAATTTTTTGAAAAAATGTGTTGAAAAAATTCCATTTTTAAGGCATTCAAAACTTTGCAGATAAATAAAGCCTCTGATATTATTTTAAAATTTAAACTCTCAGATCATTGATGAGATGATGTGAAAGTTTAAATCATTGTTAAAAATTATTTGAAATTTTAAGCATCTGATCATTGCTGAAATTGTGTGAAATTTAAATATATGATTATAATAGGGTAAATATCTTCGATTCCACTAATAACGTAAAATTCACAATTTTAAAATCCGTAGAAACAAATGTAGCTGTGATTGGTAAATGTAAAAACTGAAATTTATTTTACATAAGAGATTTGAGTTTTAAAAGAAACTAATGCAATATCTCTTTATTACAATAGATATTAACATGTTGTTGTTTTTGTTTGTATTTCGATCTATTCAGTGTTTGCTCTTCAATCAATACAAGAAGAAAGAAATGAAGGTTCTAGAAAGTGGAGGAAGTAGGGTTCGTCTATAGACTGATGAACAATCTTCGTAGCGAAGGGTTCCATGTCCCCACAGAGTCCATTGGAAGTAACAAAAATCGAAAAAAAAATGTGTGGATAAAAGACTTTAAATTTATACATTGTTTTTACCCAAATATGGCTGCGCGATTTGCGCGCTGGACTGTCCTTTGGACTTATCAATGGTCCAGGGTTAAACGTGAAATCCTGTCGCGTCGTCCTGCAGGAGGTTTGGACTTGGAAGTATATATATATATATATATGTATGTGATGATTTATGTTGAAAGACACAAACAAACAAATATCTCAATTCTTCCGAGTTACAGTAGGGTTATATATATATATATATATACTTCAACTCAGTAGAAACATCCGAAACATGTCAAACATCTTACAAACAAACACAACATTTACAAACGGTGATTAACATCCCATGTGTATGTTTCCGTCTAATGAGCGAGAAACAAAATATAAAACACTTACAAAAACAGTAGCCCTACTATTACTCGGAAGATTTGAGATAATAGTTTGTTTGTTTGTTTTGAGTTTTTCAACATAAATCATCACATCTCTAGGGAGCTTCACGAAAACTGTACAACACAGAGTAACTTCTTCTTTACATTTTGATCCTATTTACTTTCTTTAAGCCATAAAATACAGTTACATAGAAAGCGATATAGCGAAGTGTGGAAGCAATGTAAGGACATCTAAAGGAAAACGTAAGAAAATTAATACCAAAGGTCTAGTCAAGGTTTGAAATGAAATAGACAATTTTATGTATCCTAAACCATGTTGATAGAGTATAGATATAATGATAGATGATCAAATCAATTTGTGCTATACGCCAATGAGCTAACAAATATGATTCTACAGTGATAAAAAGTGCGAAAAAATTTTTTACAATATTCTGCATATTCTAAGTCCACCCAGTTCTAATTGGCACCCAACATTTCTTGGGTGGCCACATAACACTCTCTTTAAATGTGAACAACAGAAACAGATGAACTAAACTTTATCTGCCATGTAGGTCGCAAGTTATGAAAGAGGTGCATTACTTTTTTACAAAGCTTTTAATAACTCTGTGTGTCTGTCTGTCTGTCTTTCTGTCTGGTAAAAAGTTTGTACACGTTATTTCTCCCACAACCATCTTGGATCAAGCTGAAATTTTGCACGCTCATTTATTTTACTAGACGAAACTAAAATCAATTTCCAAAAATAAACATATTAGTAAATAAACTAGTGGTAATTAATTAATTTGTTTGGTATCCCGAACAAGGGAAAGAAATTCTAATTATAGCTAGCTAGATAGACAGACAGACGGACAGTAAGATTTATTTCTGTTTTGACTTGATAGTTTTGTTAACTTTCAAAGAATTTGATAAAGGAAATCAACTTGATGCTAAGAATTAATTTGCGCATTGTTTTTTTTAAAGTGAAAAAAACAAACATTGAAATGAATGCTGTTCTTGTTTGTTGTTATTATTTATTATTTGTTATTATTGTTATAAGCATCACAGATAGCAGAAAATATGGGAATCATTTAAAGACAAGGGTACACAAGACAATGGTAAAGTATTTGAATAAATAAACTGTCCCATTGTTGGACTAATAATAGACCAGTAAGAAGACAAGAAGCCATAAGGTTAGATCAAACACAAACACAATACAATCACCTGATCGATAAGGTATGTATTGATGAGCATCCCGGCAGGATGTCATGCGACCTACAAATGACGCTAATGGCCTAGTCGTTTTGTTTGGATCTTGTTTCATGCCGTTGGTGTTGCTGCAAGGGCGACTGATGCCAGGAGACGGTCACACATCAAAGACTCGTTTAAATAATTTCTGAACGAGTGAGGAAAGTCAACTAGGTAGAGTGCATTGTAATCTTTAATATTTATACAGTGCTTGTTCAAGGTGAGTACAGGGACATCTATCTATCTATCCATCTATCTATCTATCTATCTATCTATCTATCTATCTATCTATCTATCTATCTATCTATCTATCTATCTATCTATCTATCTATCTATCTATCTATAGATCTGTCCATCTCTCCTTTATCAATGTTCTCTTCCGCTCTTTCTTGATATAATATTTGATAAACTCAATTTCCAGAGAAATCATGATTTACAGTTGTTATTTTCGATTGGGTCGAATTAGGTTGCTAAATTTGAAGATTCTGTGATACGGTTTATCGTGTAGTCTAAATGTTTCAGCCAGTGCAGTTGTTTTTAACCAAACATGTTAGAATTATGTATAGAGAAAATGTTATGCATGAATTGTCTTCCAAACTGATTCATATAAAGTTCATCTTTTTGAAGCAATACTTGAAAAATAGTGAATACAAAATTTATAGACTTATCTTTGCGATGGAGCTTTTTTTCAAAGTGTTTCTAAAAATCTTTTTCAGTGGTCCTCTCTCTCTCTTGTTGAGTTACATCCTAGGTATCTTAATCTGAAAAAAAACAACACTTTTTCTAATGTTTGGTGATTGATCTGAATTCAAAATCGTGGGTTATCTTGACCACACTATAATATTTTGCTTCTTTGAGCACTAATTTTCATGCCAACTGATTTAGCTGCAAACAATTCAGATTGAAAGTGAGGTTCTCTACTTGATATGTATTCTCTCCTATGAGATCTATATCATGTGCACATTTGAGATAAGAAATCAGCCTTTGCTCCAAGAGTTTTATCATGATATGCTCTAGGTGACTAAAGAACTTAGAACTAAACACTTGTAGGACATGTCCTGAACAGTGTCATTTCGCGAATGAACATCAAACGCTGGAGCTGGCTATGGCTTAGAGCAGTGTTTCCCAGACTTTTGACTTATGTGTAACCCTTTTATCATTTTTGTAATGCTGAGTACCCCTCGTCCCCCTCCCCACCACACTTTAATTGATTAACAGAACATAATAACTGGGTATTTAAAAAAATCAGCATAGTAAATGAGGCGCAACGCGAATCCCCCTCCAAAGTCCTCCCGTACCCACTTTGGGAAACACTGGCTTAGAGGACAGACACATTAACTAAGACTGCCTTGAGATGGACACCGTATTGTAGACGACCGAAAGAAACAGTTTAGTTACTGGAGAGACATGTGAGGAAGTGAGGCCTGACGTTCAAACAGAGACACAGCAGGGGACACGGTGAATCATTTGTTGTTGCATCTTGTGCCAATAAGTTCAGGTTGTTAATGATGTATTTTTTTATGTATTAGGCGCTCAGTAAACACAACTATGCTCGAGTCGGGTGTCGAACCTCGAGTCACCTTGGTAGGTAGCCAAGCCAAGCCAAGTTCAAGCGTACTTAGCCTCTCGACCACACTTCCCACGAGTATATATAAACACATAAGCACACATTTACATATAGGCGTAAATGTCTATAGTCTACATACGTCTTCAACAAAGGATGTAATAATATATCACTTTGTTTTTGTATGCAGACACTGTGCCTATAGCCATGAGCACCAAGCCTGAGAAAGATGGCTGCTGTAGAACGTTGACCAAGTTTCTCTTCTCCCACATTGGCCTGTGTTTGATGGTTGTCCTGTACTGTGTGGCTGGTGGCTTCATCTTTGAACATCTAGAGAAGAACAACGAGGAACAAATCTGTTACGAGTCGAGGTCGGAGTACGAGCCCATGCAGAGTAAAACAATCAACTCAACCCTCAACATTTTCTATCAGAATGGCGGCATCGTCAACGACAAGTCAAGGTACGCTGTACATTTTTATATTTCCACGTTAAAGAGCTACTTTTCATAAAGCATTTTGTAAATATACGAAGTGACGGAATAGCAAAGGACTTTAATCAAACATATAAACTAGGACGCCCCTAATTTCACTCGTTGGGTACTTAACATTAGATGGGAAAGTAAAAGTGGTTGATCTATAGGTCATCTGTTTCTCTTGGTAAAAATGTATTTTGAATTTCGGGAGGGGCCTCCACGAAAATCCTTCCCCGGGGCCTCCACATATTTAAATCCGGCCCTGCAGCTTAACATACTGCAACAAATGTTTCTTGAATTATTATAGTGTTACTAATAATATGTTACATATCAAAATGTTGTCACAAATCCAAACTACACGTCATATTCTAAAAGTATTGCAGATTCCAACGATAAACTAAACAATGTCAAGGACACTAAACTGACAGGTCAATGTTGCCAACTAATTAAAAAGGAACTGAATTTTAATGTTCTTAATATTCTAATACGTGGGAGTTGATTTCCTAATCAAATCTTCTTTATTCCCCCTAGTTTATTGCACATTACTTTTAAATAAGTCATAAATTGAAAGTAAAATGCTATTCACCGCACCCAAATTATATTGTGCTACAAACAGATTTGATTCTTCGGTACTAAGGAGGGCACCAAAAAGGATCATCCATTAGCAACACTTCCTTTAGTTTGTACACCGGATACACCAAAAAGATAACAATTTATAGATTTTCGCCATGTATGAAACTATCTTGTCGCCGAACAAACCGTGCACAAATAAATGAAGAAAACTTTCTAAATATTATTAATTTATTTGACTATAATTACAAATAAATCTAATGGCGCTTATTCTAACCTAAAGTTGATAATTAAACTTAATGGTGATATAACAACTAATAGCTAGACTAAATTTTTAAGAGTTAAAATAAATTGAAAATTCCTTTGTTCTACTTTTGCAACTGGTGGTCATAACCGAACTGATGAAGTTGAAAGAGTTGAGACTGAAACAAATGTACAATTAGTCAAACACAAAAGCAGGGTTAGTATGGAACGAAAACTAAAGCGGCTTGCACAAATAAAAAGTTTGTCTTGCATTTAAAATAGCTAATCAATTACGAGTAAAAAGGATTTTGATATATAGAAGTCCTAAGGGGCGCACAGGGTGTCAAAATCAACATCCGGGTAAAAGCCAGCAATTAGCATCGTCTACGACTGTATGCTATTACATTGATTTGAAAAATGTGTTAAGATTATATTTAGTATTAAACTGTCGAGTCTGTCAAAGATTTGTTTTAAACACCACGCTCAAAAGGTCACTTTTATAAGGGAAAGTTTTAAAACGTTTCAAACAATTTCATACGTGTCATAGTGACCCTACCGGCCCATTTGGGTACCTACCCACTGGGCAATTGCCCCAATGCCCATATAGCAAGTCCGTCTAAGTCCTCTAACAAAGTTGCTGTAAGGTTTCCAGCATAAATAAATCGAGACATTATTTACCTGCTTGAATGTTATACCTAATCTTGTGATGTCGAGTATCTTTATTTCTTTAAAAATCTCTAGAGAGATGATGGTACTTCAACTGGAGAGTGTCTTGGAGACCTTCAGAAACAATTCACTAGCCATTGGCTACAACGGCAGATGGTGTCAACTGTATGGTCAGCCGAATGGTCCATCTTACGATTGGTCATGGCCTGGGGCTGTCTTATTTTCTGTCACTGTCGTCACCACTATAGGTGAGTGGACACAAAGTGCAAATAAGGATAAGTCAGAGAGAGAAAAAGAGTGAGAGAGAAATAGAGAGAGAAAGAAGGAGAGAGAGACTTTGAACAACAATAATAATAATAGACACAAACAGAGGGAAAGAAAGAGAGTGATACAAATAAGCGTGAGAGAAAGACATAATGTTTAAGTAAGTGAGAGATGCCGAAACAGAGTGAAGTTTTGGGTCAATACAAATATGGAAACAAAAGGTCTTTTAGTTTATTATAGATATAGATATATACAAGTAACAGAAACACACAAAGTTGTTTTTTAAGGCGATTCCTCCTGTATGTTGTTCATCACTGTATATTTTGCTCTGACTAACTAATGAATGATAGATATAAACAAGCAAATAAGAAAAATACTTTAAAAAAAAACGTATAATCCACGTAACTCTACACAAGGGTTATCTATCCATTAGCCAGAACAATTTTGTATTTATACGGATTGTCTTGGCATATTTGCAAAACACAAGCGAGCCGTTCTCTATAAAATACAAAGAATATGATAATACATTTTTGACATTGTTGTTGTTTTTTTTTAAATATTTGTGTTGACTTTAAAACTTTACTTTAAACTAAGTTGGTCCCTTCCATTGAATTTCTTGTTTTTTCTTTTATACTTTAACAAGGCTATGGCCACATCGCACCAAAGACAGTTTGGGGCCGCCTGGTTTGTATTGCCTACGCAGTTCTTGGGATTCCCCTGATGCTCCTTTGTCTGGCCAACATTGGTGACGCACTGGCCGATATCTTTCGATTTATTTACACCAAAATTTGTTGCTGTGGAGCTTGTAGAAAGAAGAAGAAGGACACTGACCAGGTAAAGTAAGAAATACAAATTGGAAGGTTTGTCCAGTACGTGCTGACTCAAATAGTGAGTTGTTTGTTTGTCTAGTACGTGCTGACTCAAATAGTGGGTTGTTTGTTTGTCCAGTACGTGCTGACTCAAATAGTGGGTTGTTTGTTTGTCTAGTACGTGCTGACTCAAATAGTGGGTTGTTTGTTTGTCCAGTACATGCTGACTCAAATAGTGGGTTGTTTGTTTGTCTAGTACGTACTGACTCAAATAGTGGGTTGTTTGTTTGTCTAGTACGTGCTGACTCAAATAGTGGGTTGTTTGTTTGTCTAGTACGTGCAGACTCAAATAGTGGGTTGTTTGTTTGTCTAGTACGTGCTGACTCAAATAGTGGGTTGTTTGTTTGTCCAGTACGTGCTGACTCGAATAGTGGGTTGTTTGTTTGTCCAGTACGTGCTGACTCGAATAGTGGGTTGTTTGTTTGTCCAGTACGTGCTGACTCAAATAGTGGGTTGTTTGTTTGTCTAGTACGTGCTGACTCAAATAGTGGGTTGTCATGCATATTAACCAATGACTTAAATTCTGCCAAATCACTGGTTTTTCTGGCTAGCTCAGGCAACCCATTCCATGCTCTAATAGCACTAGGGAAGAAGGAGTATTTGTACAAATTTGTCCTAGCATATGGGACGAGGAATGTGCCTTTATTTTTGTGTCTTTCAGAGTATTTTATTAAATTTTGTTTTTGTATTTGAAGATTATGGTTCAGTGTTTTATGTATAATTGCAACTTTACTTTTGAGTCTTCTGTCCTGAAGGCTTTCTAAATTTAGTGATTTTACTAATGTCTTGTACGTGCTGACTCAAGTGGTAGGTTGCTTGTTTGTCTTGTAAGTGCTG
>JAZGLO010002950.1:0-29518 GCA_036873155.1 Biomphalaria sudanica
AGCTTATTAATTGGCGTACTATACAGTTGATAGTGACAGCACATTAATTGGCGTACTGTATAGTTGATAGTGACAACACATTAATTGGAGTACTGTCAATTGATAGTGACAACAAATTAATTGGCGTACTGTACAGTTGATAGTGACAGCTTATTAATTGGCGTACTGTACAGTTGATAGTGACAGCTTATTAATTGGTGTACTGTACAGTTGATAGTGACAGCACATTAATTGGCGTACTGTACAGTTGATAGTGACAGCACATTAATTGGCGTACTGTACAGTTGATAGTGACAACACATTAATTGGCGTACTGTACAGTTGATAGTGACAGCTTATTAATTGGCGTACTGTACAGTTGATAGTGACAGCACATTAATTGGCGTACTGTACAGTTGATAGTGACAGCCTATTAATTGGCGTACTGTATAGTTGATAGTGACAGCACATTAATTGGCGTACTGTACATTTGATAGTGACAACACATTAATCGGCGTACTGTACAGTTGATAGTGACAGCACATTAATTGTCGTACTGTACAGTTGATAGTGACAGCCTATTAATTGGCGTACTGTATAGTTGATAGTGACAGCACATTAATTGGCGTACTGTACATTTGATAGTGACAGCTTATTAATTGGCGTACTGTACAGTTGATAGTGACAGCACATTAATTGGCGTACTAAACAGTTGATAGTGACAGCCTATTAATTGGCGTACTGTACAGTTGATAGTGACAACACATTAATTGGCGTACTGTACAGTTGATAGTGACAACCTATTAATTGGCGTACTGTACAGTTGATAGTGACAGCTTATTAATTGGCGTACTGTACAGTTGATAGTGACAGCACATTAATTGGCGTACTGTACAGTTGATAGTGACAGCCTATTAATTGGCGTACTGTATAGTTGATAGTGACAGCACATTAATTGGCGTACTGTACATTTGATAGTGACAACACATTAATTGGCGTACTGTACAGTTGATAGTGACAGCACATTAATTGTCGTACTGTACAGTTGATAGTGACAGCCTATTAATTGGCGTACTGTATAGTTGATAGTGACAGCACATTAATTGGCGTACTGTATAGTTGATAGTGACAACACATTAATTGGCGTACTGTACAGTTGATAGTGACAGCACATTAATTGTCGTACTGTACAGTTGATAGTGACAACACATTAATTGAAGTACTGTACAGTTGATAGTGACAGCACATTAATTGGCGTACTGTACAGTTAATAGTGACAACACATTAATTGGCCTACTGTACAGTTGATAGTGACAGCACATTAATTGATAATGACAACATTTCATATCTTATCAAAATATCAGTTAAATATACATCAAGAATTATAAAGTCAGCAATGATCATATAAAATCTTAGCATTAACAATAATCATATCATGGATTATTTATATAAAAACATTAATGATAATCTTATCAACAATCAATGAATAAACAACAATAAGGCTTGTCTTCGAGTCCAAAGATTAGTGAGGAATGCAGTATTTCCCGTAGCTGCGCAGATTTTTTCTCTTTAAAAAACAAGTAAACATTTTTTTTTGTAAATATAGTAGTTGGTATGACACAACTTGCTTAACTTAACAATACATTAGTAAAAAAAACATTATTTAACAAACAAATCTAAAACCGTTAGCATAAATGTGTTACATATATGGAGATTAGTTATCCCCTATTACTGTAGAGCCTCCGTGTTACTATTAATAGTTGTAAAAATGGTGTATTTTTATGAAAAAACTGCTTGCATAGTTAATTCTAAAAATTAAATTTTCGACTTTAGAAAAGAAAAAAGTAGCCGTTGCATCAGAACTTTGAACGGCCTAAAATATTATGATGTCGGATTTCCTATATCTTTTATAGTTTACGAGACATAACTTAAAGCAGGGGTTCTCAACCTGTGGGTCGCGACCCCCTTGGGGGTCGATTGACCATTTGCCAGGGGTCGCCTAAGACCATCGAAACTATGGATTGGTGTTGTCTACTCTTCTATTGCTGTATGTGTGTGTGTGGGGGGGGGGGAATCACGGCAGAGTGGGGGATTGTAAAAAGGGGTCGCCGAGCTTAAAAGGTTGAGAACCGCTGACTTAAAGCGCCTTTTCCCCTTTCGGGGGTCGCTAAAAATAATTATATCAACATTTATAATCTGAACAATATTAGTAACAAAACTAGTTATTTATTATAATCATATCAACAAGTATAATATCAACAATGAAATGATCGATAACATTGACGAAAATCACATGAATAGTATGCAGATACACATTACATTTTTAACCAATAAATCTCTCTGGTATAAACGTTTCCGTTGGGATATATGTCTCTGTCGTGTCTGCGTCAAAGATGTTGACATTATTCCAATAAGAATCCATAACAATCCGTTGAGGGTAAAATAGCTGTGATCGAACTAACATTGGAATGAAAGCCATAAAAAAACTATTGGCAACATCAATCGGTACTGAAATCAATATAATCCTATTGATAAACTGATCTAAGCCACTCAAAAGTACTTTGATTAGCGGCTCAGTTTTCGATTATACCACGTCACTTTTTCTGGAGGTTCTCATTACGAACAGGGATCTTGAGGACTTGAGTGTTAATAACGCTATCTACAAGGTGGAAGGAATTTACGAACTAGAAATGAATAAATGGAAATGAATTGTGCTATCTCATGGATGTTAATGCTCAGGGATTGCTTCTGTTACACTATCACTCTATTGGATGCCGTTAAGGAAACTTATTTTATTTGTGTTGTATGACTGGGCTTATCATCAATTTCTAAGTATACTAAATTCTGATAATTGAAACTATCCTTGGCTTGTTTGTGTTTGGAATGTTCTCAGACTTTATGGTGCTAATAAGTATTTTGTCTTGACTAAAGCGTGCAAGCGATGTTAGATAAATGAGTTTGTCGGATTTAATTGCGATAAAGATATGCTAGACTATTGAGGAATGTAATATAATAATCGTTTTGTGTTTCTTTTGTTTCGCGTTTAAATAATTACAAAATTAGCTTTTGAAGAAAAGATTCAAAGAAATTAAATTCGTTTTTCATTTAAGACCTCCCACGGACATTTATTATATAGAGGTCTATCAAACATCCATTTTGTCCATCGAAACGTTTTGAACAAAATCAATCCAATGTTATTATGAGTGAATAGTCAATAGATAGTTGAATGCATTGACTAGTAAGTCACTTGTGCTTGGATATGGAATAGCATAAGGAAATATATAGGCCTACTTTAATAATCAGCCTCGTTGTTGGCTAGCTAAATTAGGACATTGACCAGTTCAATATATAAGATTGTTTAAGTTAATAAAGTCAACACAGAGCATCTACAGAAAAAAAGCAATAAAGGAAGAAATAACTAAAACAAAGGAAGAAATAAGTAAAACAAAGGAAGAAATAACTAAAACAAAGGAAGAAATAACTAAAACAAAGGAAGAAATAACTAAAACAAAGGAAGAAATAACTAAAACAAAGGAAGAAATAACTAAAACAAAGGAAAAAATAACTAAAACAAAGGAAGAAATAACTAAAACAAAGGAAGAAATAACTAAAACAAAGGAAGAAATAACTAAAACAAAGGAAGAAATAACTAAAACAAAGGAAGAAATAACTAAAACAAAGGAAGAAAGTGTTTATCATGGGAAAAATGGAGAAAAAAGATGGCTGCTGTAGAACGTTGACCAAGTTTCTCTTCTCCCACATTGGCCTGTGTTTGATGGTTGTCCTGTACTGTGTGGTTGGTGGCTTCATCTTTGAACATCTAGAGAAGAACAACGAGGAACAAATCTGTTACGAGTCGAGGTCGGAGTACGAGCCCATGCAGAGTAAAACAATCAACTCAACGCTTAAAATATTCTATGATTACGGTGGCGCCACTACAACCGAACAGAGCAGGTAAGTCTAAAAACGTATTCTATAATAGCATGGGTATTTATTTGTATGTATGGGTATGCGTGTATCGATACTTATTTTTATATATAAAGTTATATTTGACCCTATCAAATTCTGAAACATCAACAGGCCCAGATAAACACCAACACTGAAAGCTCTCTCGTTAACGTTCTCTAAATCCAATAATTCCATAACAAATGCAGCTAATTTCTTGTACAGTAACATAACATTACATTATCTACTTGTTCCAAATGGCCATAATAGTAAACTAAAATTATTTTGTTAAAATCTCAATTTTTAAATCTTAATTCCTAAAATAATCTTGCGTTGACTGAGCTGCCAGTCATTTTATTTTATTCCATTTAACATATCTTAAATATTAGAAACGTTTATTTAATATATAAAAAACATACGTATTCATATGTTAATCTAGACAGGCAGTTTTATAACAGATTTAAAGTCATTATTTATCGTAGCTGATTCAGAAGAATAATTCCACTACGTATGCATAACAAATGGCACATTTCGAAAGTCTACATAGAAAAAGTTCGAATGTTGTAAACATCTGATTTAATGAGGGAGCGTTTTGTGATGTCCACATCATTAGGAGCGTGTTTGTGATGTCCACATCATTAGGAGCGTGTTTGTGATGTCCACTTCATTTATTCCCAGGGAATTGATGATCATTCAGCTGCAGAGCGTTCTGGAGACCTTCAGAAACAACACACTAGCCATTGGCTACAACGGCAGGTGGTGTCAGCTGTATGGTCAACCTAATGGTCCAACATATGACTGGTCATGGGCTGGGGCAGTGCTCTTTTCTGTCACTGTTGTCACTACTATAGGTGAGTCTACACTTGTGTTTACTTTCCACAATTGAAACATGGTATACACGTTTGTTGGTTGCATCAGATTGTTGCAAAATATGTAGGTCGCAACTGGGTTCACGTGGTCGTGCACTCATCATGAATCTTCGAAGACGTTGCATCACTTTTACAAAGCCTATATGGACTCACTCAGTCTGTCTGTTTATCTGTATGAAATCTTTACACATTATTCTCACCATTCTTGGATCAAGTTGAAACTTAGCAGAATTATTTATTTTCGATGACCATATATGAATAAAAAATTGAACCACTTTGTAACTACTATATAGAGAAAATTATAGAGAAAATTACTTATTTTTTAGCCTCGCGTAGAGAATTAGATCGTTCTTTAAAAATGTTAAACTATAGAGAAGTTTAGCTTTTAAAACCTTTTTATTTTTATAAGCATTTGGAGGCTCAAGACACTAGACTCGAATTCAAACATAAGTAACTTTTGTTTTAACATCTTTTGAACAAGCAGTACGAAAACCTTCTCAGACTTACCATTCTCAGATCAACGTGAAACTTTGCAAATTTTTTTAAATTGAAAGATGGATGAATAGAGAGACAGGCAGATAGATCGATCGATAGATCGGTAGATAGGAAGATAGATAGTTAGATAGATAGATAGATAGATAGATAGATAGATAGATAGATCCACAGCTTGAACTATTTGTTGAACAATTCAGCCATTGACTGGCCGACAATCAAATTTCCGATCGAAATATCAGAACAACAGTTTCTAGTTTTCCTACTTTTGTAACTTTCATTCATCATACTAATACTTTTTAAAAAAATTATATACATTATTTTAATATTGGGGGGGGGGGGGGTTGAATTCTACTATACATTTTTAAGTCAGCATAACACTAACTATTGGGGTGTTTTCAAGTTAAAAAGAATAAGTTTAAAAAGAATCCGGAACCAATAATATCGATCCTCTTAGTGATCGATCATTTTACTTTCACTTGCAGTAAATCTTTTGGCTGGCAAGTTATGGATCTTAATAATCAATATCAATATGAAGCAAAGTAAAAAAAACCTATATTGAAAGAAGAGGATATTGATGTATGTATGAAAGAAGAGGATATTGAACAATGATTGAAAGAAGAGGATATTAAAGAATGATTGAAAGATTAGGATTTAGATCAATGATTGAAAGAAAAGGATAAAGATCAATGATTGAAAGATTAGGATATAGATCAATGTGATAAAGAAGAGGATATTGAACAATGATTGAAAGATTAGGATATAGATCAATGATTGAAAGATTAGGATATAGATCAATGATTGAAAGAAAAGGATATAGATGAATGATTGAAAGAAGAGGATATTGATCAATGATTGAAAAATTACGATATAGATCAATGATTGAAAGATCAGGATATAGATCAATGATTGAAAGAAGATGATATTGATCAATGATTGAAAGAAGAGGATATTGAACAATGATTGAAAGATTAGGATATAGATCAATGATTGAAAGAAAATTATATAGATGAATGATTGAAAGATTAGGATATTGATCAATGATTGAAAGAAGAAGATATAGATCTATGATTTAAAGAAAAGGATATTGATCAATGATTGAAAGAAGAAGATATAGATCAATGATTGAAAGAAGAGGATATAGATCAATGATTGAAAGAAGAGGTTGTAGATCTATGATCAATTATACATTTTAAATGAGATCCTAAGCAGCAACTAAGCAGACACCATTGTTAGTGAATCAATTACAATAATTGTATGGTGATAATGAAGTCTATATCACCATTAGTAAAGAACGGTGAGCCTTACCTTCATAGGGATTAGTTTTATTTATAGTATGTGGCAGTTTACGTTTCAAGAGACTTTTTCAGCTTTTTGTGTGACTAAAGTGTCCAATCCTTGATACACAGCTGCGGTCACAGGTTGAGCACATCTGTAATTGTCATGCCCTGTTGCACTTTCACCCTTCTTTCTACTTCTGGTGTGTAAGCCATCTGCGATCTGGGTCCTTTCCTTTATGCTCGCTCTCCATGTCGGATCACTGCAGTGCCTCTTTTTCCCAATAGTTAGTGTCGAAATCGAAGAGCGTCATGTCGTGTTGGCATACATCAGTATAGCTTAGCAGTGGACGATGTGCGGCTCTATTACCATTCCATCACCATACAAACAGAATGTCTTGTGACTTACAATCACTATTGTGACAGTTGATTATGGTGTGTGAGTGTGTGTGTGTGTGTTTCCCAGGCTTACTCATGAAGAGTATAAAAACAAACACGTGCTATTATTTTATTCAAACGACGGTTTCACCATTTTTCACAATAAAATATATCTGCCATTTCTATTTTCACTAGATATAATTAAGAACACATAACAAACCAAATTTTTCTTACTGTATTTTCGCGTAACTATTTGCGTGTTTGTTAGTATTTGTATACCAATAAACGCATGTAATTTAAATGTTATTCGAGATACTTCTGGAAATTAATTACGCACACTCATCTATAATCTCTCTCTATATATTAATGAAATTGCATTCGATTCACCCTCACACAGGCTATGGACACATTGCACCCAAAACAGTCTGGGGGCGGCTGGTGTGTATAGCTTACGCGATCTTGGGAGTTCCACTGATGCTGCTATGCCTTGCTGTCTTGGGTGACGCCCTGGCCAACATCTTTAGATACATCTACTCTCAGATCTGCTGCTGTGGCACGTGCAAGAAGAAAAAAGAAAACAAAGTAACAGTTTAGAGTTTAGAGTTTAGGCAATCCAGTTTTTTTTTTTTTTTTTATTGACATCAACTATTTAGATTAGTTTTAAATTCGAAAAAGAGCTTTCTACAATATGGAGAGCCTAAGCCATTGTGTCAAAACCAAAAACTCTCGTATTCAAACTTAAAGTATATTTAATTAACCTGTACTTTTTAATTACCTAATTAAAGTAAAAATATTCAATATAACATTTCAAAGGAATTTATATCATTTAATTGCCGCAGCATTTTTAAATATCACATTTTGTTATTCTTTTATAACTCGCATGAATGACAAAGCTACCAAAATGTGTGTGTGTGTGTCATTCTAGTTTGCTAGTTGCTATACTTCTTTTTTTGTCTACACTCAAATATACACTCACATCTAGTTGTTTTGTTTTACAAAGCTTATATCAACTCACTCTGTCTGGTAAATAGTGTGTGTAGAAGTAGTTCTCCCGAACCGATTCTCAGTTGATGTTGAAACTTTGCACAATTATTATTCATAGACAAGACATGAACCAAAAACAAAAAAAGGGAACCTATTAGTCAATTTTGTTATGCTGGCATTAATTATACTGTATGATATTTACAAGGGAAACTAATCCTTCAATACTCACAGATATGGCTACATTTGTTGGGTTTATTCTCCTTAAATAACTGCTAACACTATTTCCCCCTCATTCGTTCTCCGATCAAGTTGATACTTTAAACAATTATGTATTGTACTTAACAGAGCATGAAACAATGAAAAAAAAACAGATTAATTGATTAATTCTTTGTAAACAAAAATGTTATGCTAGATATCGAATAAGGAAATAACTTTATTAATGGATATAGTTTTGAGGGAAGAGTTTGGATAAGCTTTGATTTTAAAAAAGGATTTTTATAATTTGTTTGAATCTTAAAGATGGTTATTTAAATGTGTGTTGATCAGGTGATCTCAATGAATAAGTCTGACAAAACGAACTTGGTATCATGGGAATCCAATGAAACGTCAGGTATGTAGAGTCCAAGTGCCACAAGTAGTTCTGGCTTTTACCAGAAAACTAAACGAAAAACAATTTCATTTTTGTAATAGTTTGTAATATAGGCTTTAACATATAACATATAGCAGAAGTAATGCGTCACTAAAAGTGTATTTCTTTTCGCCACAGACGCAATTATATTTTCAAGGATTCCAGCCTGCAGTCCAAAAGAAATCTTACATTCTAAAGATTCATTGAACCGATCTGTTGATTCAAGCAACAGTTTGGACAATCCAGTGATAAATAAGGTAAGTTGACGACTATTTTTGAAAGACTCGTTTTTAAATTCCTTATTGGAACCAAAATAATTCTTCCATATAAATTTTATATGCCCGCATGTGTATGTCGATACTGGACATACATCACCATCAACCTAATTGGAAAAATATGTATTTGCAATGGTATTAATAATATGCATAAGTTGCATGGGTAACATAACAGTTGAACAGAGACTCTGAGTCCGAATCCACATTCGTTTGAATGTTTCTGTTTGGTGCACGTGAAGTAGTTCCATCATTTCACTAAAAACCCAGACGTCGTATTCCATTCTAGGTCCTAGGTCTGCCAAATGTTGAACTGATTTTAAAATAATAATGCTTAGAACACTCGGGCGAACACTTTCATATCCATAGCTTGTGAACCTTTATTCTTAGGAAATCACTATATCACATATATAGCGGTATGTTTCCTTTCACACCTTGCGGTCTATAGGACAGATGATGTAAAGGTCAACTGTTCCTGTGGTCCACGGTTAACGAGGGTGTCATGTGGCCAGCATAAAGACAAACTGCCGTTACTTTTTCCAAACTAATGTCAGGTACCCATTAGAGCTGGGTAGACTCTTAGGCGCCCTAAATATCCCGAAAAAAAAATCCCAGTCTTTATTAGGATTCGAACCCGAGACCATCAGGTTCAATTGCTTTAACACTCTACCACCGCACCGCCTATATAGCGGTATGTACGTTGTCTATATTTTTTCATTTCCCACTATCGATGTTAAGGTAAATCTGCTTTTTCCAATGTTTTTGGAGGAAATAAATTTATCTTCTGCAGATTCCTTTACAAAAAAAAATCTTTATTATGGCAGAAAACAATAACTTTAAATTGGAAGTTTTGATTGATATATAAATACATCTCAACGTTACCTGCTTTACTTTGTGTTTTTAACAGGTGAAAATCGCTCCCCTAGACTTAACTTCTCTCGGTGACGTCACTGACAGTGATGATGACGACGACTTTGATGAGAAGAAGGTCACCGTGCCACTAACTATTACCATGATTGTCATAGGCGGCTACATCTTTGGAGGGGCGGTGTTGTTTGGTCTGTGGGAGGGATGGGACTGGCTCCAGTCTGCTTACTTCTGCTTTATCACACTCAGCACCATTGGGTTCGGTGACGTAGTACCAGGGAGAGACTTTGACAACTCTCAAGTACAAACACAGCTGATGCTTGGAAGTATCTACATTCTGTTTGGTATGGCCATCTTGTCTATGTGTTTCGCTCTGATGCAGGAAGAAATTTTAGCTAAAGCCAGATGGATTGGTCAGAAACTTGGGATCATTGACAAAGAGGCCGAAGACTAACTCAACTTAGTGACATCGGAGCTAGACGTTAATAGTATAGTACTAACTATTTATTTATTTTTTAAAGTGGATATTTCAAGAAAGCACTGTATGATTTAAACAGATGGAAGTAAACACATAAAAACGTTAAAATTCCGCTCCTTGTTTTTTCGAAACCAATTATCAGAATTGTTATGACTGTGATAAATCTTTCTATAGATGTTCACCTTGTACAACCTTTATAAGATTCCATTCTTTTATGTTGTCCTCCCATCGCTTTCTCTGCCTCTTCTTCTTTTTCCTGGTACTGTTCCCTGAAGGAAGGTCTTTGCGAGCCCCGAAGATCTTGTAATATGGCCATAGATTTTGAAGCTTGCGTTTTTTACGATAGTTAGCAGTTAATCATGGGGTCCAATCGCTGCAGTAACCCTGTCTCTAATCTCTTGGTTTGTGATGCGGTCACATTCAAAGACCGCATCACAAACCAAGAGAGATTTATGTCCTAATTTATTTATATAGGCTTAAACTCTAGTATCAAAAGAAACATAAACCATCCATATTTATTTTCTTTTTTTTTTTTTGATAGGATAAGTTTAGATATTAGTCCAATAACAAAAGTACACATCATTTTTTTTTTTTCGATGGCAATGACTATTGACATTAATTCGTCGTCAAAGTGATACAGATGTTGGAGTATGCTTAGGAACAGATGTCATTTGATATATCATTGAGGATTGTTTTGGTAGCATTCTGCCCCTCGGGAGAGAAATATCACTGAAAGATTTTACTAAATGTTATTATATTATTATGTTAATTTAATATGTAAGCACATGCATAATATAAATGTAAACGCAACATGTCCAAAAATTTGTTTCAGTTAATGTATATTGTGTATTTTACGTGGCAGATGTTACATTAGATTGTTTTTGTTAATTTTTAACTTTTAAGAGTTTTTTCTAAACTGCTATAAATAAGGAAGATAACTGAACCCATTTAGCAAACAAATGAGTCGATCTTTTTCATAAAATTGTTTATAAAGTTTAACTTACTTCGTCTGTATTTAGTGGTGAGATCTATTGCATGTTATTTCTCCCACTTTTCAGTCTCGGATCAAGTTCAAACTTTGCACATTCTGTCATTGTCATGGCAAACTACAAATCAATTCAAAAATTAGTGAATTAGTCAGTCAATTCGTTGTCATTAATAAATTTCATCCGTCTAAACTATGTTCATTGATTATTATAGCTGGTTTTGTAATCTTTTTTTTTATTTTTTTAAAATTTACTTCTTAGTTATGAATGTTAACCCATTAGCTCCCTCTGCAGTTGGAAATGTTTTCCCGTTTTTGTTATAAACCGTTGTAGAACGTTTCTCAAATCCCCTATTCAATAGACTTGATTTAAACTTTTTAAAAACATGATTAGTTCTAGTCTCGTTGCAAGGGTGATAACAAATAACTTTGGAGATTACCGATTCTATTTTTAATAAAATCGGAAAGGTTTTTATTTTTTAAATAATTTTTCAAACGAACAGGCCCATAGCCCCAGTGTATAAGCCCCCACGTGAGGAAATGATTATGTTTGAAGTTTTTTTTATATTCTAGTGGTATTAAACGTATATATCTTTTAAAACTAGACATATAGTTCTATTTTTTAAAGTTATTTGTTTGTTAATTTGTATTAGATCTTCAATTTGATTATTTTTGCAAAATACATATTTTTTTAGGATTTTTTAAATACTGAGTTTTCCCCCCTTGCTTAGGACTTTGAAGGGGGTTTTTTGAACCGGAAATAGGAGCTATTGGGTTAAACAGTATTGCAGATCTCTCTTTCAGGGGACATAATACTTGAAATTTGCACCTGAGGTAAATAATTGGTTATCTCCTTAAATAAATACATCTACACCTTTTTTTTTTATCATTATCTGTCCCTTAAATGGTGTCTCTTGTGTGCTGTTACGGTTAGCGCAAAGAGACTTTTTCACTCTTCTCAATTAGAAGCAATCCTTAGCAGAAATCAAGACAAAGGGCAGGTTCATTGTTTGATGTCGACCATCTTATAGATCACTGCTTCCCAAACGTTTTGATCTCATAGTCCCCTTGCCATGTTTTCTGGTTTTCGGTTGACCCCCTGCGTAACGTGCACATTTTGTACAAAGTCATCATTTTTTAAAATAAATATCTAACTGTAGTGAGTTGAAGAGTGAAAACGTCATGTAAAGCTCTACACATTAAGTTGTAGAGAGATCCATCTTTAGTATGGAAACAAAAACTCAAATTTAAACTTATTTAAAATAACGATAACTAGGTATTGCTGGAATCCCCAAATACACTGGTAAATGTTTTTTTTCTTTTTGCAGGTTTATCATCCGTTGCTACGGATATTTTGTTTCATATAAGAATTTGTTGTTCAATGAAGTAGCCCTTCAAACATTAAATATTAAGTAATTTATTAATTAATTTCTAAAAGTTTTCGCAAAGATCAGTTTCTCGTCTATTTCTTGATATTTCACGTGTGGCTCAAATATTGAGTTCGCGGAACTGTTTTAACAAGAATACAAATGAAGGCTAGAAACTTGCATAAATCAGCAAGCTTCGAGAAGGAAGGGCTTGCTACCCACCTAGCAGAACTACAACTGAATTCAAAACTCTGCTGCCTTGTAACTATACCCAAACATGGGAAAGGTTTTGTGGATAAACCCTGAGGGAAAATAAGAAGCCAGCGACCCTTAGGCAGTTTGCAGCACAGCCCTACACCCTGGCAGAGCCTGTGACGCCGCTGATCCCAAACGGTATATATGTCGTTTGCAAAGAATTACACAAGAAGCTTTTAATTTTATAACTCTTGCCACCGATTTGCCCTGAACTGTATTATTGTTTAAAGAAATTCTTTTATTAATATCAGCTGTAGGTTTTCTGTACAACAGTTTTTAAAACTACAATGGCTGCTATTGCTATAAGTAAAGAGATATTATAAGACAATCACAAGCCATCGTCTTCTCTTTTTGACGTCGAAGAGGGATTGTATAGGCCTATTCTGAACTTTGTCTTTGAGTGTTATAAAATTTTTCAAATCTGTATCTATTTTGTCAGGGTGGCATTGTCTTAGATAATCCTTCAGCGTAATTCGTTTGATATCGTTATAAAAAAAGGCACTTAATGAACGCTGTAAAACTGTAAGGTCTACATTTCTTTTTGTTAAACATATTGGTTACATGTAGACAAACTTATTTAAATAAGTATTGAAATTAAATACAACAATTTTTGGTTTGAATAGCTGGATAAGTATTTAAATGATTAACTAAGGTACAAATCATATATTTGTGTTTGAAAGAATTACATTAATGGAATGTAAAAATTATTTTAAGCCAAGACCTGTTTAAATGAAATCTATTATTGTGGACTCCCGTTGACAACTCATAGACCCCAGTTTATTTGTTCACTTTCGTAGACCCCTTGGAAGTCTTCGTAGACCCCTGCGGGTCTGTATAGACCACTTTGGGAATTACTGTTATAGATGATTTTGACAGCGAGTCGTGTCAAACAATATGGCATAACCAGCTATGAATGCCTTGAATGGGAATTTCAAGTATATGATAGCAGGAATTTCTTATAAGAGATTCATCATTCCAAGTGTTATACTTTATTCATTTAGTAATAGTGCTTATCAGATAGTTTCAAAATCCTCTAATAAATTATTGAATTGTATTCATATAGCAAAATACTTACGCTTGAGATGGATAGGTCACATTCTTCGCAAGCATGCATTCAACATAACAAAGGAACCCCCAAGGAAAGAGGAAAAGGGGACGGCCCAGGAATACATGGCGCCGCGATTTGAAGGCAGATGGGCAAGACGTGGGGACAGTTGGAGAGACTAGCCCAGAACCGAGATGCCTGGAGGATGCTGGTTGGTGGCCTATGGCCCAGAAGGGACCACATGCAGAGATGAGATGAGATGCAAATACTTTTGATACATTATTAAACTTTATACAATGCTTTTAAGGACACGTAGGCCTAAGATTTTATGCTCGTCGTATGGCATACAAGTTGTGGTCCGCATTGCATAGAAATGCCCGGGCAGACTTTGACACCCAGTCCGCCATTGCTTGAGCGATGTGGTGGAATAAGTTGAATTAGTTCCCTTGAGGAGGCTTGTGAATCACATTCAACTTTTGTAAAAATGTATTTAAAAGCTGATGACGGTAGCATTAACCCAGGAAACCTATTCTTTCCTTCATAACCCCCCCCCCCCTTTTTCCCAACTGGTATGGTCAGGCAAGGAATAGGATCCTAGTACATTGAGAAAGCTAAAATCGTCTAAATATGTTTAATCGCAGATTTAATATTGTTCATAGTCGAGATCTATTACAAAATTAATTACATGACAGATCCAAACTAATTGATACAATTACACTTAATAACTTAATATAATCTTTGTTTTTGAAAACCTGTTTTTTATGTGTTTCTTTTTAGTACTCATCAGTGAATAACAGGAAACATTGATGCGTTACTTCCCTTGGCACATTCCTAGTTTCGTTAACATTGAATGATAGTCTTTTGTTTATACCATAATCGATCAATATTCATATTGATTTTTGTTACCTGTTTTCTGAACTTTTCTTTTTAGAATAGACATTGAACATTTGGACGACGACATTGGCACGATTGAGAACATATTGATTTTGTTTCTGAATCGATTTTTAAAATGTATCGATTCCAGATAAGCGTAACTCGGTTGACAATTTGTTCAGATAAATAAAGCCTCTGATATTATTTTAAAATTTAAACTCTCAGATCATTGATGAGGTGATGTGAAAGTTTAAATCATTGTTAAAAATTATTTGAAATTTTAAGCATCTGATCATTGCTGAAATTGTGTGAAATTTAAATATATGATTATAATAGGGTAAATATCTTCGAATCCACTAATAACGTAAAATTCACAATTTTAAAATCCATAGAAACAAATGTAGCTGTGATTTGTAAATGTAAAAACTGACACTTAATTTGCATAAGAGATTTGATTTTTAAAAGAAACTAATGCAATATCTCTTTATTACAATAGATATTAACATGTTGTTGTTTTTGTTTGTATTTCGATCTATTCAGTGTTTGCTCTTCAATCAATACAAGAAGAAAGAAATGAAGGTTCTAGAAAGTGGAGAAAGTAGGGTTCTATAGACTGATGAACAATCTTCGTAGCGAAGGGTTCCATGTCCCCACAGAGTCCATTGGAAGTAACAAAAATCAAAAAAAAAAATGTGTGGATAAAAGACTTTAAATTTATACATTGTTTTTACCCAAAGATGGCTGCGCGATTTGCGCGCTGGACTGTCCTTCGGACTTATCAATGGTCCAGGGTTAAACGTGAAATCCTGTCACGTCGTCCTGCAGGAGGTTTGGACTTGGAAGTATATTTATATATATATGTATGTGATGATTTATGTTGAAAGACACAAACAAACAAATATCTCAATTCTTCCGAGTTACAGTAGGGTTATATATATATACTTCAACTCAGTAGAAACATCCGAAACATGTCAAACATCTTACAAACAAACACAACATTTACAAACGGTGATTAACATCCCATGTGTATGTTTCCTTCTTATGAGCGAGAAACAAAATATAAAACACTTACAAAAACAGTAGCCCTACTATTACTCGGAAGATTTGAGATAATAGTTTGTTTGTTTGTTTTGAGTTTTTCAACATAAATCATCACATCTCTAGGGAGCTTCACGAAAACTGTACAACACAGAGTAACTTCTTCTTACATTTTGATCCTATTTACTTTCTTTAAGCCATAAAATACAGTTACATAGAAAGCGATATAGCGAAGTGTGGAAGCAATGTAAGGACATCTAAAGGAAAACGTAAGAAAATTAATACCAAAGGTCTAGTCAAGGTTTGAAATGAAATAGACAATTGTATGTATCCTAAACCATGTTGATAGAGTATAGATATAATGATAGATGATCAAATCAATTTGTGCTATACGCCAATGAGCTAACAAATATGATTCTACAGTGATAAAAAGTGCGCAAAAAAAATTTACAATATTCTAAGTCCACCCAGTTCTAATTGGCACCCAACATTTCTTGGGTGGCCACATAACACTCTCTTTAAAAATGTGAACAACAGAAACAGATGAACTAAACTTTATCTGCCATGTAGGTCGCAAGTTATGAAAGAGGTGCATTACTTTTTTACAAAGCTTTTAATAACTCTGTGTGTCTGTCTGTCTGTCTTTCTGTCTGGTAAAAAGTTTGTACACGTTATTTCTCCCACAACCATCTTGGATCAAGCTGAAATTTTGCACGCTCATTTATTTTACTAGACGAAACTAAAATCAATTTCCAAAAATAAACATATTAGTAAATGAACTAGTGGTAATTAATTAATTTGTTTGGTATCCCGAACAAGGGAAAGAAATTCTAATTATAGCTAGCTAGATAGACAGACAGACGGACAGTAAGATTTATTTCTGTTTTGACTTGATAGTTTTGTTAACTTTCAAAGAATTTGAAAATGGAAATCAACTTGATGCTAAGAATTAATTTGCGCATTGGTTTTTTTAAAGTGAAAAAAACAAACATTGAAATGAATGCTGTTCTTGTTTGTTGTTATTATTTATTATTTGTTATTATTGTTATAAGCATCACAGATAGCAGAAAATATGGGAATCATTTTAAGACAAGGGTATACAAGACAATGGTAAAGTATTTGAATAAATAAACTGTCCCATTGTTGGACTAATAATAGACCAGTAAGAAGACAAGAAGCCATAAGGTTAGATCAAACACAAACACAATACAATCACCTGATCGATAAGGTATGTATTGATGAGCATCCCGGCAGGATGTCATGCGACCTACAAATGACGCTAATGGCCTAGTCGTTTTGTTTGGATCTTGTTTCATGCCGTTGGTGTTGCTGCAAGGGCGACTGATGCCAGGAGACGGTCACACATCAAAGACTCGTTTAAATAATTTCTGAGTGAGGAAAGTCGACTAGGTAGAGTACATTGTAATCTTTAATATTTGTACAGTGCTTGTTCAAGGTGAGTACAGGGACATCTATCTATCTATCTATCTATCTATCTATCTATCTATCTATCTATCTATCTATCTATCTATCTATCTATCTATCTATCTATCTATCTATCTATCTATCTATCTATCTATCTATCTATCTATCTATCTATCTATCTATCTATAGATCTGTCCATCTCTCCTTTATCAATGTTCTCTTCCGCTCTTTCTTATAATATTTGATAAACTCAATTTCCAGAGAAATCATGATTTACAGTTGTTATTTTCGATTGGGTCGAATTAGGTTGCTAAATTTGAAGTTTCTGTGATACGGTTTATCGTGTAGTCTAAATGTTTCAGCCAGTGCAGTTGTTTTTAACCAAACATGTTAGAATTTATAGAGAAAATGTTATGCATGAATTGTCTTCCAAACTGATTCATATAAAGTTCAACATTTTGAAGCAATACTTGAAAAATAGTGAATACAAAATTTATAGACTTATCTTTGCGATGGAGCTTTTTTTCAAAGTAGGTTTAAAAACCTTTGATTTTCATCAGTCCTATGTTCTCTGTATGACTCTGTGGTAAATCATTGGTTCGCAGAGCAAAGGTTGCAGAATTCGATTTTCTACGAGAGTGAATTTTGTTATATATTTATTTTTCTTACTTGTAATTAATGTAGAAACTGTATTTAAAAAAGCATAAAATAGTTTATATATTTGTAGCAACACTTTCAAATTTTCATCAATCTCTTCAATGGCGTCGTAATCGAGCTGTGAGGGTTCGCCTAACCAAAGTTCTCCTCTCTTTCCGATCATCAGCTATCCTTAGCAGACAATCTGTCGAGAGGCCGGTCCTTCCTTTACGATGTCCATCTAGCTTTTCTTAGTAACTTCATGACTTCTGTATTTTAAAGGATGATTTCGATAGCGAGTCGTGTCTAACACTATAGCTGAACAAGCTTAGCTTTCGTCTCATTAGAGAATTGATCACTCCATATGTCTCTTAGGTAGCTCTGCCCTGCATGAACTTCACGCTTCTAGTTTTGTCAGGTTTCCCCATAAAAAATTAAGGCTTGTGGGCTTTTTTCAGTGCTGGGACCTAAGGTTTGTAACTCGCTCCCAAATGTGACAAACATCCTGATTCCTTACAATAAGACCCATCTGTGCAAAACTTATTTTATATCGTTCATTCCAACTGTATTGTTAGACACCTACATTATGTTTGTGAACAGCGATATGTAAGTTCAATAACTTCTATTATTATTAAGACATGATTTCTTCTTTAGCTACCAACTTTTACAACTATGTCATCATCAGTCCATTGACTTTCGTTATGGGTGTTGTGACAGTTCGCGTAACCAAACCCTCCACTTTTCCCAGTCAGCAGCTGTTATAAGCAGGATATCAAATGAGAGGCCAGTCCTTTCTTTTATGTTGTACAACTATCACAACTGCTATAAATGCAGCCAGCGAAGAATTTAGTTTTAATTTTTATTTGGAAGCGGATGCTACTTTTTTAAGATTTTCCACAATTTAATAATGAACGAGGATTCCAGCTACAAAAGGAGTTTCTAAAAATCTTTTTCAGTGGTCCTCTCTCTCTCTCTTGTTGAGTTACATCCTAGGTATCTTAATCTGAAAAAAAAACAACACTTTTTCTAATGTTTGGTGATTGATCTGAATTCAAAATCGTGGGTTATCTTGACCACACTATAGTATTTTGCTTCTTTGAGCACTAATTTTCATGCCAACTGATTTAGCTGCAAACAATTCAGATTGAAAGTGAGATTCTCTACTTGATATGTATTCTCTCCTATGAGATCTATATCATGTGCACATTTGAGATAAGAAATCAGCCTTTGCTCCAAGAGTTTTTATCATGATATGCTCTAGGTGACTAAAGAACTTAGAACTAAACACTTGTAGGACATGTCCTGAACAGTGTCATTTCGCGAATGAACATCAAACGCTGGAGCTGGCTATGGCTTAGAGCAGTGTTTCCCAGACTTTTGACTTATGTGTAACCCTTTTATCATTTTTGTAATGCTGAATACCCCTCGTCCCCCTCCCCACCACACTTTAATTTATTAACAGAACATAATAACTGGGTATTTAAAAAAATCAGCAAAGTAAATGAGGCGCAACGCGAATCCCCCTCCAAAGTCCTCCCGTACCCACTTTGGGAAACACTGGCTTAGAGGACAGACACATTGACTAAGACTGCCTTGAGATGGACACCGTATGGTAGAAGACCGAAAGAAACAGTTTAGTTACTGGAGAGACATGTGAAGAAGCGAGGCATGACGTTCAAACAGAGACACAGCAGGGGACACGGTGAATCATTTGTTGTTGCATCTTGTGCCAATAAGTTCATGTTGTTAATGATGTATTTTTTATGTATTAGGCGCTCAGTAAACACAACTATGCTCGAGTCGGGTGTCGAACCTCGAGTCCCCCTGGTAGGTAGCCAAGCCAAGCCAAGTTCAAGCGTACTTAGTCTCTCGACCACACTTCCCACGAGTATATATAAACACATAAGCACACATTTACACATAGGCCTAAATGTCTATAGGTCTACATATGTCTTCAACAAGGATGTAATAATATATCACTTTGTTTTTGTATGCAGACACTGTGCCCATAGCCATGAGCACCAAGCCTGAGAAAGATGGCTGCTGTAGAACGTTGACCAAGTTTCTCTTCTCCCACATTGGCCTGTGTTTGATGGTTGTCCTGTACTGTGTGGCTGGTGGCTTCATCTTTGAACATCTAGAGAAGAACAATGAGGAACAAATCTGTTACGAGTCGAGGTCGGAGTACGAGCCCATGCAGAGTAAAACAATCAACTCAACCCTCAACATTTTCTATCAGAATGGCGGCATCGTCAACGACAAGTCAAGGTACGCTGTACATTTTTATATTTCCACGTTAAAGAGCTACTTTTCATAAAGCATTTTGTAAATATACGAAGTGACGGAATAGCAAAGGACGTTAATCAAACATATAAACTAGGACGCCCCTAATTTCACTCGTTGGGTACTTGACATTAGTTGGGAAAGTATAAGTGGTTGATCTATAGGTCATCTGTTTCTCTTAAGAGGCGGGTGGCTGAGTGGAGTCCTGGGTTCTAACCTTGGTAAAAATGTATTTTGAATTTCGGGAGGGGCCTCCACGAAAATCCTTCCACGTGTCCTCCACATATTTAAATCTGGCCCTGCAGCTTAACATACTGCAACAAATGCAATATCTTAAATTATTATAGTGTTACTAATAATATCTTACATATCAAAACGTTGTCACAAATCCAAACTACAAGTCATATTCTAACAGTATTGCAGATTCCAACGATAAACTAAACAATGTCAAGGACACTAAACTGACAGGACAATGTTGCCAACTAATTAAAAAGGAACTGAATTTTAATGTTCTTAATATTCTAATACGTGGGAGTTGATTTCCTAATCAAATCTTCTTTATTCCCCCTAGTTTATTGCACATTACTTTTAAATAAGTCATAAATTGAAAGTATCTTCTTATCTTATATAATACAGACGTTACTTCAAAAAAGAAGATGATTACGTCCTACGCGTCATGCATTTAGTCATGCGTATTAACCAATGACTTAAATTCTGCCAAGTCACTGGTTTTTCTGGCTAGCTCAGGCAACCCATTCCATGCTCTAATAGCACTAGGGAAGAAGGAGTATTTGTACAAATTTGTCCTAGCATATGGGACGAGGAATGTGCCTTTATTTCTGTGTCTTTCAGAGTATTTTATTAAATTTTGTTTTTGTATTTGAAGATTATGGTTCAGTGTTTTATGTATAATTGCTACTTTACTTTTGAGTCTTCTGTCCTGAAGGCTTTCTAAATTTAGTGATTTTACTAATGGTGTTACCCTAGTCAAATGTGAATATTCGTTTGTTATGAATCTCACTGCTCTATTTTGTGTTTGTTCCAGTTTCTTAATGTTTTCTTGAGTTGAGGGGTCCCACACGGTGGATGCATATTCTATTATTGGCCTAACCAAGGTTAAATAACATTTTAGTTTTATGTTCTTATTTGATTTAAAAAAATTTCTTTTAATAAACCCTAATGCTTTGTTGGATTTTTTTTATAGTTTCATCAATATGTGGATTCCATGACAGTTTTTCATTTATTATAACACCTAGGTATTTGAGTTTTTAGTCTGTGTTACTGGTTTGCCATGAATAAGATAAGTGGAATTAATTTGTTTTAGTTTTTTTGTTACTCTTAACAACTGACATTTTTCTGGGTGGAAAGACATGCTCCAATTTGATTCCCATTTCTGTAATTCATCTAATTCTCTTTGTAAAATATCTGTGTCTTGTTTTGTTTTTATTGTTCTATATATTATGCAATCGTCTGCAAATAATCTGACTTTTGTTCCTGAACTAATGCAATTTTTTAAATCATTTATGTAAATTAAAAATAGTAGTGGACCCAAGACTGTTCCTTGAGGTACACCTGAGTTTACTGTTATTGGTGTTGATTTAGAGCCATTTATTATTACAGTTTGTTCTCTCCCTATCAGAAAATCTTTAATCCACTGATGCAGTGGACCGTTAATGCCGAAATATTTTAATTTTTTAAGCAAACTATGGTGGTGAACTTTGTCAAAAGCCTTGGAAAAATCTAGTAAGATAGCATCTATTTGTTCACTATTATCTAAACCTTTTGAAAAATCATCAATTAGTCCTATTAGTTGTGTTTCACATGATCTATATTTCCTAAAGCCATGTTGGTATGGGGTGAGGACATTATGTTTGTCTAAGTGGTTTATGATATTGCTACATATTATGTGTTCTAGTATTTTACATGTGATGCTGGTAAGTGATACTGGTCTGTAGTTTCCTGGATCAGATTTTTCTCCTTTTTTAAATAGGGGGGTGACATTAGCTTCTTTCCAGTCCTTTGGTACTCTGCCCTGGTTAAGCGATGCCTGAAAGAGTATTTTGAACACTGGGGCTAGCTCATTGCTAGGTTCTTTGAGTAATCTAGCTGGAATACCATCAGGTCCAGGCGCTTTATTTGGTTTGGTGTTGGCTAATAGTTTTTTAATTCCATTTTCTTGTACTACTAAATCTTCTATGTTGTCTACTTGGTTCAAATTAAGAAATATGTCTTTGTCTCCTGGGGCTGAGAATGCTGATGCAAAGTATTTGTTTAGGATGTTTGCTTTAGTTTCATTATCATTATGTATTATGTTATGTTCATCTTTTAATGGCGCTATGCCTGTTGTTTCCATTTTCTTAAACTTATGTATGACCATAGGTTTTTGTTGTTATCTTTAGATATTACATTGTTTATGTATTCACTCTGCAGCTGTCTGCTTACTTTTTGGGTTAGGTGTTTAATTTTTATATACTTTTTGTAAACTCTTTCTGCCTTGGTTTCTTTAAATTTTCTATATAGGTTTTCCTTCTGTTTACAAAGCTTCTTTAGTCTATTATTAAACCAGCATTTATTTATTTTGTTTGATGTGTATTTAGTTGGTATATGATTTTCTATAATGCTTTTAAGATGGTTTTTAATGAAATTCCAGAGGTCATCGACTGGTTGGTAAATGTCTTTTTCTAATAAGAATGTTTGTTGAAAGTTTAATGCAGCTTGGTGTAATTGTGTTAGGTTACATTTATTCCAGAGTAAGATTTTTCTTTTGCTTTTTGTATTGGCTACTGCTTTTATCTGACTGTGTATTTTTATGATCTCATGGTCTGATAGACCAGGGATAATATCATAATCAACTACTAATCCAGGTCTGTTGGTTAAGAAGAGATCTAATGTGTTGTTTAATCTAGTTGGCTTTTTAATGATTTGATCTAAACTTAGGTTGTGTAAAGTTTCTATGAAAAGCTCATTTATGTCCTTAAGGTTTTGGTGTTTATCTATGGTTAGTGTTTTCCAATTTATATCAGGTAGGTTGAAGTCACCCATAATCCAAAAAAACTGCATTTTTATTTGTCTCTTTAAGTGTAGTAATCTGATTACATAGTTCCTGCATGTATTCTAAACTAGAATTTGGTGGTCTGTAAATGCTGCCTATTATAAGGGATGTTGAGGTGGTATTAATTTTACAAAATGTAGATTCTATGTTTTTTGAGTTAGGTAAAATGCTATTCACCGCACCCAAATTATATTGTGCTACAAACAGATTTGATTCTTCGGTACTAAGGAGGGCACCAAAAAGGATCATCTTTAGTTTGTACACCGGATACACCAAAAAGATAACAATTTATAGATTTTCGCCATGTATGAAACTATCTTGTCGCCGAACAAACCGTGCACAAATAAATGAAGATGACTTTCTAAATATTATTAATTTATTTGACTATAATTACAAATAAATCTAATGGCGCTTATTCTAACCTAAAGTTGATAATTAAACTTAATGGTGATATAACAACTAATAGCTAGACTAAATTTTTAAGAGTTAAAATAAATTGAACATTCCTTTGTTCTACTTTTGCAACTGGTGGTCATAACCGAACTGATGAAGTTGAAAGAGTTGAGACTGAAACAAATGTACAATTAGTAAAACACAAAAGCAGGGTTAGTATGGAACGAAAACTAAAGCGGCTTGCACAAATAAAAAGTTTGTGTTGCATTTAAAATAGCTAATCAATTACGAGTAAAAAGGATTTTGATATATAGAAGTCCTAAGGGGCGCACAGGGTGTCAAAATCAACATCCGGGTAAAAGACAGCAATCAGCATCGTCTACGACTGTATGCTATTACATTGATTTGAAAAATGTGTTAAGATTATATTAGTATTAAACTGTTGAGTCTGTCAAAGATTTTTTTTAAACACCACGCTCAAAAGGTCACTTTTATAAGGGAGAGTTTTAAAACGTTTCAAACAATTTCATACGTGTCATAGTGACCCTACCGGCCCATTTGGGTACCTACCCACTGGGCAATCGCCCAAATGCCCATATAGCAAGTCCGTCTTAGTCCTCTAACAAAGTTGCTGTAAGGTTTCCAGCATAAATAAATCGAGACATTATTTACCTGCTTGAATGCTATGCCTAATCTTGTGATGTCGAGTATCTTTTTTTCTTTAAAAATCTCTAGAGAGATGATGGTACTTCAACTGGAGAGTGTCTTGGAGACCTTCAGAAACAATTCACTAGCCATTGGCTACAACGGCAGATGGTGTCAACTGTATGGTCAGCCGAATGGTCCATCTTACGATTGGTCATGGCCTGGGGCTGTCTTATTTTCTGTCACTGTCGTCACCACTATAGGTGAGTGGACACAAAGTGCAAATAAGGATAAGTCAGAGAGAGAAAAAGAGTGAGAGAGAAATAGAGAGAGAAATAAAGAGAGAGAGACTTTGAACAACAATAATAATAATAGACACAAACAGAGGGAAAGAAAGAGAGTGATACAAATAAGCGTGAGAGAAAGACATAATGTTTAAGTAAGTGAGAGATGCCGAAACAGAGTGAAGTTTTGGGTCAATAAAAATATGGAAACAAAAGGTCTTTTAGTTTATTATAGATATAGATATATACAAAGTAACAGAAACAAAAAAGTTGTTTTTTAAGACGATTCCTCCTGTATGTTGTTCATCACTGTATATTTTGCTCTTACTAATGAATGATACAAACAAGTAATTAAGAAAAATACTTTAAAAAAAAAACCGTATAATCCACGTAACTCTCTACACAATGGTTATCTACCCATTAGCCAGAACAATTTTGTATTTATACGGATTGTCTTGGCGAGCCGTTGTCTATAAAATATAAAGAATATGATAATACATTTTTGACATTGTTGTTGTTTTTTTTGAAATATTTTTGTTGACTTTAAAACTTTACTTTAAACTAAGTTGGTCCCTTCCATTGAATTTCTTGTTTTTTCTTTTATACTTTAACAAGGCTATGGCCACATCGCACCAAAGACAGTTTGGGGCCGCCTGGTTTGTATTGCCTACGCAGTTCTTGGGATTCCCCTGATGCTCCTTTGTCTGGCCAACATTGGTGACGCACTGGCCGATATCTTTCGATTTATTTACGCCAAAATTTGTTGCTGTGGAGCTTGTAGAAAGAAGAAGAAGGACACTGACCAGGTAAAGTAAGAAATACAAATTGGAAGGTTTGTCCAGTACGTGCTGACTCAAATAGTGGGTTGTTTGTTTGTCTAGTACGTGCTGACTCAAATAGTGGGTTGTTTGTTTGTCTAGTACGTGCTGACTCAAATAGTGGGTTGTTTGTTTGTCTAGTACGTGCTGACTCAAATAGTGGGTTGTTTGTTTGTCTAGTACTGCTGACTCAAGTGGTAGGTTGTTTGTTTGTCTTATCTTATCTTATCTTATATAATACAGACGTTACTTCAAAAAAGAAGATGATTACGTCCTACGCGTCATGCATTTAGTCATGCATATTAACCAATGACTTAAATTCTGCCAAGTCACTGGTTTTTCTGGCTAGCTCAGGCAACCCATTCCATGCTCTAATAGCACTAGGGAAGAAGGAGTATTTGTACAAATTTGTCCTAGCATATGGGACGAGGAATGTGCCTTTATTTTTGTGTCTTTCAGAGTATTTTATTAAATTTTGTTTTTGTATTTGAAGATTATGGTTCAGTGTTTTATGTATAATTGCTACTTTACTTTTGAGTCTTCTGTCCTGAAGGCTTTCTAAATTTAGTGATTTTACTAATGTCTTGTACGTGCTGACTCAAGTGGTAGGTTGCTTGTTTGTCTTGTAAACCATTTGATTGTCATTGTAAATTAGCTATCACTTTAGACTTAGCTTAGGCCATCTTAGGCATTTTTAACCTTAAACTATTTTAGACTAGACCTTTTAAAACTAAAATCAACAACAGTCATCATGAAATTGCTCTGGCTATTTATCCTAATAATTACTAAATACACACTAGCTGAACACAGAACTAGATCTACCTCAGTCAACACTAAACTTAAAAATGAAACAACAGTCATAATCAATCATCACACTTTAGATCAATGCAACTTCAAAAATAACCTAACATACACATCAATAACATTAAAGAAGATTACCCATCACAAATGGAAGTTCTCAATCAGACACAGTAGAAATAAATACCTTTCACTGTTAATATTAATAGCAGGAGATGTAGAGTCAAATCCAGGGCCTAGATCTAAAGATAGATGCAACATCTGCAAAAAAGTATGCACCATGAAACAGAAAGCCATTCAATGTGACACCTGCGATGAATGGTACCATGCATCATGTCTCCATATGAATACACCTGTGTATTATGCCTTAGGCAACAAAGATGCATCATGGCACTGTGTACCGTGTGGGTTACCTCAGTTTACATCAGGACTGTTTGATTCCTTTGATGCGGACACTTCTAACCCATACAACATCTTAAACACCATCCCAAAACCAACTCACCAACCACTAGCCAGATCCACTCCTGTTAAACCTAAATCTACTAAAATTAATACAACAGCCTCACTAAACAAACCTCCTAAAGAAGTAATACCAAAATACCTTAAAACCTTAGTAATAAATTTTCAAAGTATTAGGAACAAAACAGCAGACTTAGAAATTTTATTAGAATGTGAGAAACCAGACATAATTGCAGGAACAGAAACTTGGCTACATCCTGAAATTTATAATGCAGAAATTTTCAATAGTAATTATGAAATTTTTAGAAAAGATAGGGCTGATAATCATGGAGGAGTTCTTTTAGCAATAAAAAACACTCTTATAGCTGAAGAAATTACCTTACCTAACTCAAAAAACATAGAATCTACATTTTGTAAAATTAATACCACCTCAACATCCCTTATAATAGGCAGCATTTACAGACCACCAAATTCTAGTTTAGAATACATGCAGGAACTATGTAATCAGATTACTACACTTAAAGAGACAAATAAAAATGCAGTTTTTTGGATTATGGGTGACTTCAACCTACCTGATATAAATTGGAAAACACTAACCATAGATAAACACCAAAACCTTAAGGACATAAATGAGCTTTTCATAGAAACTTTACACAACCTAAGTTTAGATCAAATCATTAAAAAGCCAACTAGATTAAACAACACATTAGATCTCTTCTTAACCAACAGACCTGGATTAGTAGTTGATTATGATATTATCCCTGGTCTATCAGACCATGAGATCATAAAAATACACAGTCAGATAAAAGCAGTAGCCAATACAAAAACCAAAAGAAAAATCTTACTCTGGAATAAATGTAACCTAACACAACTACACCAAGCTGCATTAAACTTTCAACAAACATTCTTATTAGAAAAAGACATTAACCAACCAGTCGATGACCTCTGGAATTTCATTAAAAACCATCTTAAAAGCATTATAGAAAATCATATACCAACTAAATACACATCAAACAAAATAAATAAATGCTGGTTTAATAATAGACTAAAGAAGCTTTGTAAACAGAAGGAAAACCTATATAGAAAATTTAAAGAAACCAAGGCAGAAAGAGTTTACAAAAAGTATATAAAAATTAAACACCTAACCCAAAAAGTAAGCAGACAGCTGCAGAGTGAATACATAAACAATGTAATATCTAAAGATAACAACAAAAACCTATGGTCATACATTAAGTCTAAGAAAATGGAAACAACAGGCATAGCGCCATTAAAAGATGAACATAACATAATACATAATGATAATGAAACTAAAGCAAACATCCTAAACAAATACTTTGCATCAGCATTCTCAGCCCCAGGAGACAAAGACATATTTCTTAATTTGAACCAAGTAGACAACATAGAAGATTTAGTAGTACAAGAAAATGGAATTAAAAAACTATTAGCCAACACCAAACCAAATAAAGCGTCTGGACCTGATGGTATTCCAGCTAGATTACTCAAAGAACTAAGCAATGAGCTAGCCCCAGTGTTCAAAATACTCTTTCAGGCATCGCTTAACCAGGGCAGAGTACCAAAGGACTGGAAAGAAGCTAATGTCACCCCCCTATTTAAAAAAGGAGAAAAATCTGATCCAGGAAACTACAGACCAGTATCACTTACCAGCATCACATGTAAAATACTAGAACACATAATATGTAGCAACATCATAAACCACTTAGACAAACATAATGTCCTCACCCCATACCAACATGGCTTTAGGAAATATAGATCATGTGAAACACAACTAATAGGACTAATTGATGATTTCTCAAAAGGTTTAGATAATAGTGAACAAATAGATGCTATCTTACTAGATTTTTCCAAGGCTTTTGACAAAGTTCACCACCATAGTTTGCTTAAAAAATTAAAATATTTCGGCATTAACGGTCCACTGTATCAGTGGATTAAAGATTTTCTGATAGGGAGAGAACAAACTGTAATAATAAATGGCTCTAAATCAACACCAATAACAGTAAACTCAGGTGTACCTCAAGGAACAGTCTTGGGTCCACTACTATTTTTAATTTACATAAATGATTTACCAAATTGCATTAGTTCAGGAACAAAAGTCAGATTATTTGCAGACGATTGCATAATATATAGAACAATAAAAACAAAACAAGACACAGATATTTTACAAAGAGAATTAGATGAATTACAGAAATGGGAATCAAATTGGAGCATGTCTTTCCACCCAGAAAAATGTCAGTTGTTAAGAGTAACAAAAAAATTAAACAAATTAATTCCACTTATCTTATTCATGGCAAACCAGTAACACAGACTAAAAACTCAAAATACCTAGGTGTTATAATAAATGAAAAACTGTCATGGAATCCACATATTGATGAAACTATAAAAAAATCCAACAAAGCATTAGGGTTTATTAAAAGAAATTTCTATAAATCAAATAAGAACATAAAACTAAAATGTTATTTAACCTTGGTTAGGCCAATAATAGAATATGCATCCACCGTGTGGGACCCCTCAACTCAAGAAAACATTAAGAAACTGGAACAAACACAAAATAGAGCAGTGAGATTCATAACAAACGAATATTCACATTTGACTAGGGTAACACCATTAGTAAAATCACTAAATTTAGAAAGCCTTCAGGACAGAAGACTCAAAAGTAAAGTAGCAATTATACATAAAACACTGAACCATAATCTTCAAATACAAAAACAAAATTTAATAAAATACTCTGAAAGACACAAAAATAAAGGCACATTCCTCGTCCCATATGCTAGGACAAATTTGTACAAATACTCCTTCTTCCCTAGTGCTATTAGAGCATGGAATGGGTTGCCTGAGCTAGCCAGAAAAACCAGTGACTTGGCAGAATTTAAGTCATTGGTTAATATGCATGACTAAATGCATGACGCGTAGGACGTAATCATCTTCTTTTTTGAAGTAACGTCTGTATTATATAAGATAAGATAAGATAAGTGCAG
>JAZGLO010002954.1:0-17772 GCA_036873155.1 Biomphalaria sudanica
GAGTGTCTCTCTGCTACCGGTACAACATGGAAAGAATCAAGGCGAGTGTCTCTCTGCTACCGGTACAACATGGAAAGAATCAATGGGAGTGTCTCTCTGCTACCGGTACAACATGGAAATAATCAATGGGAGTGTCTCTCTGCTACCGGTACAACATGGAAAGAATCAATGGGAGTGTCTCTCTGCTACCGGTACAACATGGAAAGAATCAAGGCGAGTGTCTCTCTGCTACCGGTACAAAACGGAAAGAATCAAGGCGATTGTCTCTCTGCTACCGGTACAACATGGAAAGAATCAATGGGAGTGTCTCTCTGCTACCGGTACAACATGGAAAGAATCAATGGGAGTGTCTCTCTGCTACCGGTACAACATGGAAAGAATCAAGGCGATTGTCTCTCTGCTACCGGTACAACATGGAAAGAATCAATGGGAGTGTCTCTCTGCTACCGGTACAACATGGAAAGAATCAAGGCGATTGTCTCTCTGCTACCGGTACAACATGGAAAGAATCAATGGGAGTGTCTCTCTGCTACCGGTACAACATGGAAAGAATCAATGGGAGTGTCTCTCTGCTACCGGTACAACATGGAAAGAATCAAGGCGATTGTCTCTCTGCTACCGGTACAACATAGAAAGAATCAAGGCGAGTGTCTCTCTGCTACCGGTACAACATGGAAAGAATCAAGGCGATTGTCTCTCTGCTACCGGTACAACATGGAAAGAATCAAGGCGATTGTCTTTCTGCTACCGGTACAACATGGAAAGAATCAAGGCGATTGTCTCTCTGCTACCGGTACAACATGGAAAGAATCAAGGCGATTGTCTCTCTGCTACCGGTACAACATAGAAAGAATCAAGGCGATTGTCTCTCTGCTACCGGTACAACATGGAAAGAATCAAGGCGATTGTCTCTCTGCTACCGGTACAACATGGAAAGAATCAAGGCGATTGTCTCTCTGCTACCGGTACAACATGGAAAGAATCAAGGCGATTGTCTCTCTGCTACCGGTACAACATGGAAAGAATCAAGGCGATTGTCTCTCTGCTACCGGTACAACATAGAAAGAATCAAGGCGATTGTCTCTCTGCTACCGGTACAACATAGAAAGAATCAAGGCGATTGTCTCTCTGCTACCGGTACAACATAGAAAGAATCAAGGCGATTGTCTCTCTGCTACCGGTACAACATAGAAAGAATCAAGGCGATTGTCTCTCTGCTACCGGTACAACATGGAAAGAATCAAGGCGATTGTCTCTCTGCTACCGGTACAACATAGAAAGAATCAAGGCGATTGTCTCTCTGCTACCGGTACAACATGGAAAGAATCAAGGCGATTGTCTTTCTGCTACCGGTACAACATGGAAAGAATCAAGGCGATTGTCTCTCTGCTACCGCTACAACATGGAAAGAATCAAGGCGATTGTCTCTCTGCTACCGGTACAACATAGAAAGAATCAAGGCGATTGTCTCTCTGCTACCGGTACAACATGGAAAGAATCAAGGCGATTGTCTCTCTGCTACCGGTACAACATGGAAAGAATCAAGGCGATTGTCTCTCTGCTACCGGTACAACATGGAAAGAATCAAGGCGATTGTCTCTCTGCTACCGGTACAACATGGAAAGAATCAAGGCGATTGTCTCTCTGCTACCGGTACAACATAGAAAGAATCAAGGCGATTGTCTCTCTGCTACCGGTACAACATAGAAAGAATCAAGGCGATTGTCTCTCTGCTACCGGTACAACATAGAAAGAATCAAGGCGATTGTCTCTCTGCTACCGGTACAACATAGAAAGAATCAAGGCGATTGTCTCTCTGCTACCGGTACAACATGGAAAGAATCAAGGCGATTGTCTCTCTGCTACCGGTACAACATAGAAAGAATCAAGGCGATTGTCTCTCTGCTACCGGTACAACATGGAAAGAATCAATGGGAGTGTCTCTCTGCTACCGGTACAACATGGAAAGAATCAATGGGAGTGTCTCTCTGCTACCGGTACAACATGGAAAGAATCAAGGCGAGTGTCTCTCTGCTACCGGTACAACATGGAAAGAATCAATGGGAGTGTCTCTCTGCTACCGGTACAACATGGAAAGAATCAAGGCGAGTGTCTCTCTGCTACCGGTACAACATGGAAAGAATCAAGGCGAGTGTCTCTCTGCTACCGGTACAACATGGAAAGAATCAAGGCGAGTGTCTCTCTGCTACCGGTACAACATGGAAAGAATCAAGGCGATTGTCTCTCTGCTACCGGTACAACATGGAAAGAATCAAGGCGAGTGTCTCTCTGCTACCGGTACAACATGGAAAGAATCAAGGCGATTGTCTCTCTGCTACCGGTACAACATGGAAAGAATCAAGGCGATTGTCTCTCTGCTACCGGTACAACATGGAAAGAATCAAGGCGATTGTCTCTCTGCTACCGGTACAAAATGGAAAGAATCAAGGCGATTGTCTCTCTGCTACCGGTACAAAATGGAAAGAATCAAGGCGATTGTCTCTCTGCTACCGGTACAACATGGAAAGAATCAAGGCGAGTGTCTCTCTGCTACCGGTACAAAATGGAAAGAATCAAGGCGATTGTCTCTCTGCTACCGGTACAACATGGAAAGAATCAAGGCGATTGTCTCTCTGCTACCGGTACAGCATGGAAAGAATCAAGGCGATTGTCTCTCTGCTACCGGTACAACATGGAAAGAATCAAGGCGATTGTCTCTCTGCTACCGGTACAACATAGAAAGAATCAAGGCGATTGTCTCTCTGCTACCGGTACAACATGGAAAGAATCAAGGCGAGTGTCTCTCTGCTACCGTTTGTCTCGACGGATTAATTCGAACATGTTTTTTTTTACTTCCATAAAGACGAAACCAACAAACTGTTGCGTTTGGAACACGATCTGGTGGTCAGTGTAAGCACTCTTTCTCCAGTATCAGTCAGCCAGTTAGAGAATCTGACGTCAAATAATCTTTTGACATGTATAATCCACCAGTTGTTGTTTTTTTAGTCTTAAATAATTAAAATAAAGTTTACTTAGTTCATATTCTTAACGTCTTCGTCTTTCTTCTGGTGATTTTAATGATTTGTTTCTTTAAATGGGATTCCGGCATAACAAAATGAACGCCACCGAGTGGTACGGATTCAAAAAAGGTTGAAAAGCACTGACATATATCTAGTGACCACTGAGAATATCCTCCAAATAGTTAAAAGCATACCAAAAAAAATCTATCTGGTTTAACTAATGTTTAACGAATGTCATGATCAGAAGTAGCGAATTTGTTAATGTTGCTAAACGTAATTCAAATGACATATCTAATACATCATTTAAAATATTTTTGTAGATGAATTTTGCGACTTTTTTGAACTAACATATATAAAAGAGCTAAATGTCATTTGTCCCTGTAAAAAATCTTTTATCATTGCAGAGATGACAGGGCCTCAAATAGCTCCACTGGATACCAAATTCACTCGTGTACCTTCCAAATCTCCGACAGACAGTATGGATATGAGTGATACCAGACGTCTGACGTCTGCTGGCTCCAGAAGTGGAGGAAAAAATAAAGTAATATTTTTTTAGTACATCTTTCATGCTTATAGCATGCTCAGTACGCTATGCTTCAGTTTCATGCTTATATGATGCTCAGTACGCTATGCTTCAGTTTCATGCTTAATTGCTTATATGATGCTCAGTACGCTATGCTACAGTTTCATGCTTATATGATGCCCAGTAAGCTATGCTACAGTTTCATGCTTATAGCATGCTCAGTACGCTATGCTTCAGTTTCATGCTTATATGATGCTCAGTACGCTATGCTACAGTTTCATGCTTATATGATGCTCAGTACGCTATGCTACAGTTTCATGCTTATAGCATGCTCAGTACGCTATGCTTTAGTTTCATGCTTATAGCATGCTCAGTACGCTATGCTTCAGTTTCATGCTTATATGATGCTCAGTACGCTATGCTTCAGTTTCATGCTTATAGCAAGCTCATTACGCTATGCTTCAGTTTCATGCTTATAGCAAGCTCATTACGCTATGCTTCAGTTTCATGCTTATAGCAAGCTCATTACGCTATGCTTCAGTTTCATGCTTATAGCAAGCTCAATACGCTATGCTTCAGTTTCATGCTTATAGCAAGCTCATTATGCTATGCTTCAGTTTCATGCTTATAGCAAGCTCATTACGCTATGCTTCAGTTTCATGCTTTTAGCAAGCTCATTACGCTATGTTTTAGTTTAATGCTTATAGCAAGCTCATTACGCTATGCTTCAGTTTCATGCTTATAGCAAGCTCATTATGCTATGCTTCAGTTTCATGCTTATAGCAAGCTTATTACGCTATGCTTCAGTTTCATGCTTATAGCAAGCTCATTATGCTATGCTTCAGTTTCATGCTTATAGCAAGCTCATTACGCTATGCTTCAGTTTCATGCTTTTAGCAAGCTCATTACGCTATGTTTTAGTTTAATGCTTATAGCAAGCTCATTACGCTATGCTTCAGTTTCATGCTTATAGCAAGCTCATTATGCTATGCTTCAGTTTCATGCTTATAGCAAGCTTATTACGCTATGCTTCAGTTTCATGCTTATAGCAAGCTCATTACGCTATGCTTCAGTTTCATGCTTATAGCAAGCTCATTACGCTATGCTTCAGTTTCATGCTTTTAGCAAGCTCATTACGCTATGTTTTAGTTTAATGCTTATAGCAAGCTCATTACGCCATGCTTCAGTTATATGCTTATAACAAGCTCATTACGCTATGTTTCATTCGGAAAGGGAGATCTGAGAGAAGGTTTCCATGCTGCTTTTAGTCTCAGCAAAGACAACTCAGTGGCTTGTGTGTCGGTCCACTGCAAACATACAAGATACAAACGTTCAGTTTGTTTGTTTTTACTATGTCAAATAATGGGATATGTTGTCAGTTTGAATCACTAGAGTATAACAGTAAAGTAGAATGTAATTATTGAGTGGCATGGCGCTTAGCTGCCTTGCTATAGATCTTGAGATGTAGGCCTAATTTACAGCGCAGTTCATTTTATGTTTATCATGCTATAAACTATCATTGACATCATATTTATCTTTTTAAAACACCTAATATGTGCAATTTAAATAGTTTAGATAATACCTGATAATAGATATATCTATAATAAATCAACCCACATTTCAACGACCCACATTTGACCTTTGTATTCTAATTACGTTTAATTGGCCAACTTTAAATCGTCCTCCCAAACACACTCCCTTATGGTCTGTGATCTCTAGATCACTTTTCTCTCCCCTCCTTTATATACAACCAAGCCACGGCCCGCAGGTAATATTCGGCCATTGATGCGATACTATCTTAACCCTCGACACTTGCCCATTGTGCATAATTAAGCCTTAGAAGTCTCCGCAATATCACACGGAGATGCGGCTAGAGATTTTTGTGTTGGAAATTTATCTATGTCTTGATTGTCTTCTGGACGGAATAGGGCGGGCACCTCTGTTTTTTTTATACCAATTTTTTTTTAAAGAGATTAATAAAAACTATCTCATATCTCCAGGTTCAGATAGTTCCACTTGACCTCAAGAAGAATGACCCAGTTATCTTGGATGACGACTCTGACAGCGATGAGGAAGATGAAGACCTGGAAAACAGAAAGGTCACCGTGCCCTTAACCATCACCATGATTGTCATAGGCGGCTACATCTTTGGAGGGGCGGTGTTGTTTGGTCTGTGGGAGGGATGGGACTGGCTCCAGTCTGCTTACTTCTGCTTCATCACACTCAGCACCATCGGGTTCGGTGACGTAGTGCCAGGGAGAGACTTTGACAACCCCCAAGTACAAGCACAGCTGATGCTTGGAAGTATCTACATTCTGTTTGGTATGGCCATCTTGTCGATGTGTTTCTCCCTGATGCAGGAAGAAATTTTGGCTAAAGCCAGATGGATTGGTCAAAAACTGGGAATAGTTGAAAAGGATGCAGAAGACTAAATACATTAAACAACAAAATACAGCGGCAAGGGTGGGAGACTTTGGTTGCCTTGATTGTAATGCACCCAGACGTACACTTACTCAGTTGAAATGTTTGTATAAAAACGAATTGTTTTTGATATTTCATTCTCGAGTCATGTATAATATCTTTGTTATTTTATTCTTCAGTCATGTATAATACTTTTCTGTTTGTTTTTAAAAACTTTTCAAGAATATTTTGAATATTTTTTTCTGTAAAAATCAGTTTGGTTTCTACTCTCACAATGAACATTGTTCTTGGTGCATTTTTTGCTTAAATTGCAGAGAGAAATTTTTTAAAACAAATATATAATTTGTGAAGGGGAAATACTTTAAAAGGTATTTAACTACATTTAAATATACAATATTTATTGAGATATTACATCACGTGATTGCAATACCATTTTCTCCATTCAGTGTAAAGATTATACAAATAAATGACTTGTGAATAAACAAATTAATGGCAATCACAATGCAAATTAAATTAAGACGCTGAAATAAAATATTAAAAATGCAAAATGGAATACAAAAACAAATATAGCAACTAAAAAGAAAGAATTTAGTTCTTGTTCAAGTTGCATATTCTATTACTTACTGATATGTCTGTACTGTGTACAATATGCTGTTATGCATATGTTCAAGAATTATTGAAGGGAGATGCCGATATAAATGAATTCAAATATAAGTATATGGGATAGTCTCGTTTGTTTCTACTCCTTTCTACTCATATTGTAGTTATCAACTAGCTCTAACCAATAGATAAACAGATTGGCTTTGCTCTAACTAAACTAGAAACTAGTAATGTTCATTGTTTGTACCAGTATAATGTAGGCTACTTCCGATCACATCTGTTGACACACAGGTTTAAATATTTACAAGTTTTGATTTTTTTTTTTAAATCTCTTAAATGTGAAATTATTTTTATAAAAAAAAAGATAAACAATACAGAAAAATATCTTCTTAAACCAGCGTAAAGTGAAATTTGTGTACAGTGTGCCAAGGGATACAATTGAAATCAATATTGCTTCATCTTGTGTTGATCCCACGTTGCTATCCCTAGTTAACTGAGAGCTGTCTGATGTCTAGTAAATGTGTCAGAAAATATTGGTAGATTCGAATAATAATTCGTAAACTTTACTTAGATGTTATTTTTAGAAGTTGATTTCATTTATTCATTCATTTTAAAAAAAAAAAAGGGGGGGGGGCGGTTTAGTTTAAGGGAGACAACTTGACTATGAAGACAACAGTCAGTGGTGTATTGTTGGCCTATTTATGTATGTTTTTGTTTAATTTAGTATAAATTATTGAAATAAAAGAAAAGACCAGATGGAACGTGGAGCTTATTATGCACAATGCATGTAAATTGTTTACAGCCAAGGCATTACATTACAGTCAGATCTACAATACAAGATTGGCACAATTATTCTCTAACATACGCAATTGGAAACATAAGATACGTAACAAACATATGACCAATATTTCCATTATACTGCACTCGCTCATAAATAAACAATATTGTAATCTAGGGTTATCAGGAATTCTTTTTCTGTTGTTGTTGTTGTTTTTTATATTATTTTGTTTTGTAATTATTTATGGCATTGATATAAGAGAGTTGATGTCTTTGAACCATTTCTCTAGTCTCCATAGAGAACTGCAGCACATGAGCTGATGTATTTGAACCATTCCTCTAGTCTCCACAGAGAACTGCAACACAGGAGCTGATGTATTTGAACCATTCCTCTAGTCTCCATAGAGAACTGCAACACAGGAGCTGATGCATTTGAACCATTCCTCTAGTCTCCATAGAGAACTGCAACACAGGAGTTGATGTATTTGAACCATTCCTCTAGTCTCCATAGAGAACTGCAACACAGGTGCTGATGTATTTTAACCATTCCTCTAGTCTCTACAGAGAACTGCAACACAGGAGTTGATGTATTTGAACCATTCCTCTAGTCTCCATATAGAACTGCAACACAGAAAAATCTTACTCTGGAATAAATGTAACCTAACACAACTACACCAAGCTGCATTAAACTTTCAACAAACATTCTTATTAGAAAAAGACATTAACCAACCAGTCGATGACCTCTGGAATTTCATTAAAAACCATCTTAAAAGCATTATAGAAAATCATATACCAACTAAATACACATCAAACAAAATAAATAAATGCTGGTTTAATAATAGACTAAAGAAGCTTTGTAAACAGAAGGAAAACCTATATAGAAAATTTAAAGAAACCAAGGCAGAAAGAGTTTACAAAAAGTATATAAAAATTAAACACCTAACCCAAAAAGTAAGCAGACAGCTGCAGAGTGAATACATAAACAATGTAATATCTAAAGATAACAACAAAAACCTATGGTCATACATTAAGTCTAAGAAAATGGAAACAACAGGCATAGCGCCATTAAAAGATGAACATAACATAATACATAATGATAATGAAACTAAAGCAAACATCCTAAACAAATACTTTGCATCAGCATTCTCAGCCCCAGGAGACAAAGACATATTTCTTAATTTGAACCAAGTAGACAACATAGAAGATTTAGTAGTACAAGAAAATGGAATTAAAAAACTATTAGCCAACACCAAACCAAATAAAGCGTCTGGACCTGATGGTATTCCAGCTAGATTACTCAAAGAACTAAGCAATGAGCTAGCCCCAGTGTTCAAAATACTCTTTCAGGCATCGCTTAACCAGGGCAGAGTACCAAAGGACTGGAAAGAAGCTAATGTCACCCCCCCCTATTTAAAAAAGGAGAAAAATCTGATCCAGGAAACTACAGACCAGTATCATTTACCAGCATCACATGTAAAATACTAGAACACATAATATGTAGCAACATCATAAACCACTTAGACAAACATAATGTCCTCACCCCATACCAACATGGCTTTAGGAAATATAGATCATGTGAAACACAACTAATAGGACTAATTGATGATTTCTCAAAAGGTTTAGATAATAGTGAACAAATAGATGCTATCTTACTAGATTTTTCCAAGGCTTTTGACAAAGTTCACCACCATAGTTTGCTTAAAAAATTAAAATATTTCGGCATTAACGGTCCACTGTATCAGTGGATTAAAGATTTTCTGATAGGGAGAGAACAAACTGTAATAATAAATGGCTCTAAATCAACACCAATAACAGTAAACTCAGGTGTACCTCAAGGAACAGTCTTGGGTCCACTACTATTTTTAATTTACATAAATGATTTACCAAATTGCATTAGTTCAGGAACAAAAGTCAGATTATTTGCAGACGATTGCATAATATATAGAACAATAAAAACAAAACAAGACACAGATATTTTACAAAGAGAATTAGATGAATTACAGAAATGGGAATCAAATTGGAGCATGTCTTTCCACCCAGAAAAATGTCAGTTGTTAAGAGTAACAAAAAAAATTAAACAAATTAATTCCACTTATCTTATTCATGGCAAACCAGTAACACAGACTAAAAACTCAAAATACCTAGGTGTTATAATAAATGAAAAACTGTCATGGAATCCACATATTGATGAAACTATAAAAAAATCCAACAAAGCATTAGGGTTTATTAAAAGAAATTTCTATAAATCAAATAAGAACATAAAACTAAAATGTTATTTAACCTTGGTTAGGCCAATAATAGAATATGCATCCACCGTGTGGGACCCCTCAACTCAAGAAAACATTAAGAAACTGGAACAAACACAAAATAGAGCAGTGAGATTCATAACAAACGAATATTCACATTTGACTAGGGTAACACCATTAATAAAATCACTAAATTTAGAAAGCCTTCAGGACAGAAGACTCAAAAGTAAAGTAGCAATTATACATAAAACACTGAACCATAATCTTCAAATACAAAAACAAAATTTAATAAAATACTCTGAAAGACACAAAAATAAAGGCACATTCCTCGTCCCATATGCTAGGACAAATTTGTACAAATACTCCTTCTTCCCTAGTGCTATTAGAGCATGGAATGGGTTGCCTGAGCTAGCCAGAAAAACCAGTGACTTGGCAGAATTTAAGTCATTGGTTAATATGCATGACTAAATGCATGACGCGTAGGACGTAATCATCTTCTTTTTTGAAGTAACGTCTGTATTATATAAGATAAGAAGATAAGATAGGAGTTGATGTATTTGTACAATTCCTCTAGTCTCCATAGAGAACTGCAACACAGGTGCTGATGTATTTGAACCATTCCTCTAGTCTCCATAGAGAACTGCAACACAGGAGTTGATGTATTTGTACAATTCCTCTAGTCTCCATAGAGAACTGCAACACAGGAGCTGATGTATTTCAACCATTCCTCTAGTCTCCATAGAGAACTGCAACACTGGAGTTCCTTAAGTTAAACACTGAGAAGTGAGACATCGCAGACTCGAGGAAATATTGAATCTTTTAAAATGTCGTCCTACTAAATAGATCAAAATGTTGAAATTATTTATAAACCATTATAAGAAATACATTGTAACTTTAGTCAATATAAGTACAAATTACTAACAAACGACTGACTGAATGAACTGACCCTTTAATTAGATCGCGAGTATGCAACCCTCAAGACATGCTAACTGTGACCTATGAAACTCACTGTAATGTTTATATTGTTTAACAAGGCCGTTCTATACTTAGTATATAATTAATTTTACATTACATAATTGGTCTTGTAAAAAGAAAAAAGAAAGATAATTACTTATTGACGAATATTAATTATAAGTTATAATGAAACTGAGCAAGAACATCATAATAAAGCAGAGCAAAAGAAGCTGGACCAGTTCGTTGACCAGTGGAATGAAATACATTGCACCAGCTGTTGGTAGTTCAAACCTATTTGATTAATCGAATTTTAGTTTAGAACTTATTAGTTCTGAATATAGTGTAGTCATCTAAAGGTTTTAAAACTTTTAATGTATTTTCAGTAATAGATCTGGATCAGTGGTTCTCAAACTGTGATCCGCGGACCCCCAGGGATCCACGAAACGACTATAGGGGGTCTGCAGAAAGATGAAATTGTATACAATTAAATTAACTTCTTTACTAAAAGCTACTTTATCCGATCTGATAATATTTATGATAATAAAGTCAATCTATGTAAAGAGACTTTAAAATGTGTTGGGTACCAAGCTGACATGTTATTTGAACTAGCTTTTTTATAGAGCAATGAAAATGTTCTACGAAATTTTGATTTCTAATATTTTTACTCTAGAAAAGGATATGTTCAATCATGGATTTGAATTTTTGTTGGTCTAATAAACTAAAAGAAAAAAAAATTAGGTTTCAAATTTTAGTGAACAATTATTACATTTTTCAAGTCATCACAAAATAAAAATTCTTCAAATCTGAGTTGAAAATCGATAGACTTAAATCTTTCACTTACATCAATTTCAGTCAGATCTTGAATTTTCCGGATTTCCCACCTTACATTTTAAATAAAAAGGGCCACAATAGTACTTGGTTTTGTTTATGTGTGTCTCCTAGCGACAAGCCCTGGAAAACCGCTTCAGATTCATGTATTGTTTATGTGAGTCTCCTAGCGACAAGCCCTGGAAAACCGCTTCAGATTCCTATGAGTGGCGGTGTTAGCATAGCACCACTGGGCCAAAGGCCTTATCGTTTAAGGTTCAATGGACAGGACGAAATAGTCCCAAGATGGACTTCAAAGGCCACATGTTCACAACCAAGTCGAACCACCTAATTGGAGGTACTCGGCTTTGTTCATCGAAGGGCCCTTGTTACACGGCATGAAATGACTACCATAAACTCACCCATACAGAGGATCAACAGACCATCAAGTGTTGCGCCCACAACGGTTCAACAGACTAAGGGATAGGTGAAGGTGAGGTGATAGGTATGGTGGTTGCTGTCAGCCGAGTAGTGTGCACTCTGGATTATCTTGACAAAGGTATTGTATGGTGGTTGCTGTCAGCCGAGTAGTGTGCACTCTGGATTATCTTGACAAAGGTATTGTATGGTGGTTGCTGTCAGCCGAGTAGTGTGCACTCTGGATTATCTTGACAAAGGTATTGTATGGTGGTTGCTGTCAGCCGAGTAGTGTGCACTCTGGATTATCTTGACAAAGGTATTGTATGGTGGTTGCTGTCAGCCGAGTAGTGTGCACTCTGGATTATCTTGACAAAGGTATTGTATGGTGGTTGCTGTCAGCCGAGTAGTGTGCACTCTGGATTATCTTGACAAAGGTATTGTATGGTGGTTGCTGTCCACCGAGTAGTGTGCACTCTGGATTATTTTGACAAAGGTATTGTATGGTGGTTGCTGTCAGCCGAGTAGTGTGCACTCTGGATTATCTTGACAAAGGTATTGTATGGTGGTTGCTGTCAGCCGAGTAGTGTGCACTCTGGATTATCTTGACAAAGGTATTGTATGGTGGTTGCTGTCAGCCGAGTAGTGTGCACTCTGGATTATCTTGACAAAGGTATAGTATGGTGGTTGCTGTCCGCCGAGTAGTGTGCACTCTGGATTATCTTGACAAATGTATTGTATGTTGGTTGCTGTCCGCCGAGTAGTGTGCACTCTGGATTATCTTGACAAATGTATTGTATGGTGGTTGCTGTCCGCCGAGTAGTGTGCACTCTGGATTATCTTGACAAATGTATTGTATGGTGGTTGCTGTCAGCCGAGTAGTGTGCACTCTGGATTATCTTGACAAATGTAGTGTAGGGTGGTTGCTGTCCGCCGAGTAGTGTGCACTCTGGATTATCTTGACAAATGTAGTGTAGGGTGGTTGCTGTCAGCCGAGTAGTGTGCACTCTGGATTATCTTGACAAAGGTATTGTATGGTGGTTGCTGTCAGCCGAGTAGTGTGCACTCTGGATTATCTTGACAAATGTAGTGTAGGGTGGTTGCTGTCAGCCGAGTAGTGTGCACTCTGGATTATCTTGACAAAGGTATTGTATGGTGGTTGCTGTCCGCCGAGTAGTGTGCACTCTGGATTATCTTGACAAAGGTATTGTATGGTAGTTGCTGTCAGCCGAGTAGTGTGCACTCTGGATTATCTTGACAAAGGTATTGTATGGTGGTTGCTGTCAGCCGAGTAGTGTGCACTCTGGATTATCTTGACAAAGGTATTGTATGGTGGTTGCTGTCAGCCGAGTAGTGTGCACTCTGGATTATCTTGACAAAGGTATTGTATGGTGGTTGCTGTCAGCCGAGTAGTGTGCACTCTGGATTATCTTGACAAAGGTATTGTATGGTGGTTGCTGTCAGCCGAGTAGTGTGCACTCTGGATTATCTTGACAAAGGTATTGTATGGTGGTTGCTGTCAGCCGAGTAGTGTGCACTCTGGATTATCTTGACAAAGGTATAGTATGGTGGTTGCTGTCCGCCGAGTAGTGTGCACTCTGGATTATCTTGACAAATGTATTGTATGTTGGTTGCTGTCCGCCGAGTAGTGTGCACTCTGGATTATCTTGACAAATGTATTGTATGGTGGTTGCTGTCCGCCGAGTAGTGTGCACTCTGGATTATCTTGACAAATGTATTGTATGGTGGTTGCTGTCCGCCGAGTAGTGTGCACTCTGGATTATCTTGACAAATGTATTGTATGGTGGTTGCTGTCCGCCGAGTAGTGTGCACTCTGGATTATCTTGACAAATGTATTGTATGGTGGTTGCTGTCAGCCGAGTAGTGTGCACTCTGGATTATCTTGACAAAGGTATTGGATCTGAACTCTCCGCGGCAGCTATCCGTTACGAGATACTTCCAGATTTTTTACCTTTCTTTCTCAGTAGCGTTTAGAATGTTTAAACATGGCAACATAATGATCATGGTTAAAAATATTCTGATTTAAAATTTAACATTTAGAATAAGATGGTAGTGCACTACATGTATCTAGATAGTGTACTTTGGTTTTCCATGGCATTTAAATTTCTAGGATATTTAAATATATTTTTTTTTTGCCTTTAATTATTTAAGAAAGATTTTATTTAAAAGCGGATTTGATTAGCTTTAAATGTAATAGTTTTATGATCGAAAATGTTTTTCTAAAAAAATGTATAGTAATTCCAAGAAACACTCCGATAAATAGTGTAAAATTGATAATAAGTTTGGACATTCTTTCAAAGTATTTAATTCGTTTCTCTCTCTTTCAGCTCTCAATGCAATCAATTACATGTTCAAAGAATTCCTCGGTCTCATACATTCTGAGCTAGCCAGAAAAACCAGTGACTTGGCAGAATTTAAGTCATTGGTTAATATGCATGACTAAATGCATGACGCGTAGGACGTAATCATCTTCTTTTTTGAAGTAACGTCTGTATTATATAAGATAAGATAAGATAAGATTATTATCCTTATCCCTGCCCTGATTGAGCCGCGCGCAATCCATTTCACATAGGGCCCGCAAATATTAGGGCCGGACCTTGGTATCTTGTTCAGTGTGTGCAAGTAAGGAGTAGAGAAGCTTTGTTATGACCATTTCCTGTGTTTTGGTATGGGACAGTATAATTCGAAGCTTGAACACATTGCAATAATTCACCAGCAAAATAACAATGTAAAAGCTACCTACGGGTCTACGCAATTAAAGTGTAAACAATTTATAAAGCCTTTAAAACACAATAACTAATCATGCATCGACATAGTTACATAATAAATCAATCTACAATAAGACGGTGTGCAAATGTTTAATTAGGCCGATGGAAACATTAAAACTTGTTCTTGTTTGCGAAGAAATGTCTTAGTGTACTGTTGTGAGCCTAGTGACGTAAGCGGTGTTAAGTTGTTTTTTTTCCCTTTGACATCATTCATAAAACATTCTACCCAAAATTAATTTTCGATAATGAGACATTTTCAAACCAATATAACTGTCGACCTCGAGTTTTCCCGATGTGGCCAATGGTTCCATGACAATTCCCCACATCAGTCAATTCCCCACATTCCCAACTCCCCACAATTACAATTCCCCACATCACTATTCCCCACATTGCAATTCCCCAAATTCACAATTCCCCACGTTTACAACTCCCCACATTGGGATAATATTTATTATAACCATAGACTAATGTACTATATAAGACAGTCCATATAATGATACAAAAGCGTGCCCTCCGTTTCCCCACATCGAGCATTATTTTATTTAAAAACGCTACTTGTTAATAAATATGTAAAAATACATTATCCAAGCATGCATTTTTATATACAATTTGCCTTTTAAAAATTTGAAACAGGTAAGTTAAATTCTATTATTTTTTGAATCTTTCTTAAAACATGCTAAAACGTAACATTTTTGATTTTTATCTTTTTTTAAATTACCAAAATTAAAGTTCTCAAAAATAATAGACTCTACTTATGGTGTAAAAATAAAAACACGAAATAAATCAAATAAAATTCTTTTCGCGCCTTACAACGTATCTACGTGCTCCGCGTCGCGCGCACCAAGTTTGCACATTTGATAGTCTGTAGCGAACTTACCCTAGTCGGGAGTCCGAAAGTGGTGTCGCCATCTACATTCGGGGCTACGATAGGTACCACGCATTGGTATACCCCCTGTGTTTCTGCTATTTTGCCACAGTCTGAGTTGACTGTTGACGAGGTAAGACCGCTATCAGTTTAATTTTGATTTAGATCTGGAGATCTTAAGATCTTCATGTATTTGCGCAGTTGTTGATTGCCTACACAAATTCAATGAGCAAATCACTTGATTTGCCCATTGAATTTGTGTAGGCAATCGGCAGCATCTGCATTTATCTTTTAATATTAATAAAATTGCAATTGCTACTAGCTGTTTAATTAATAAAATTACAGTACATATTTACAGTATTTTATTTTTAATTTTAGAGCCTACCCTACGCAAAAATGGAGTTTTACTTGAGTGAGAGGGGAGGAAAGGTCTTGGGTTTTCAGGGACATGAGTACATCTTCCACAGAAAAATCAATGGCACTGTACACTGGAGGTGCAGGCACTACAGAAAATTCAACTGCCATTCAAAAATGAGGACCATTGATGATGAAAACCATGAGGTTACTGCTGAACCAACTGAACACTCACATGATTCTTTCCCACAGAAAATCAAAGCCAATGTGGCAATGCAGATGATGAAAGAAACAATGAATTCTGTTGGGGCCAATCCAAGAAATGTGATGGGAACAGTTCTTCAAGAGATGAAATTATCTCAGGAGGTAAAAGCCCACATGCCAAAAAAGTAAGAAGTATGAGACCCTAAATAGCAAAGTAATTGAGGCTGTCCAAGGGTATGCCAATCAACAGGATAAGATTAAGTATTTGAGAAAATTGGCCAACATGCAGTTTCCAAAGTAACCTTTGTGTTTAGTAGTTTCTGTTTACTTTAGTCATTCTTGTCAATTATTAATAGTTTTTGTACTGTACATTTAGTTTAATGATTTTTCTTTTATTAGATAATAGGACCTTATCTAATTCATTATTTTGTACCAAGCATATTTTGTATTAAACTCATTTGTTCATTTGTGTATATCAGTTACTTGTATTTTGTAATCAGTAATGCATTTCAATAAATTGTCATGATATTAACTTTTGGAGATTAATTAATACTTTTTGCATTTTAGAATTCCTTCATTATATTATTAATTTAGTGCAATTTATATTATCCCAATGTGGGGAGTTGTAAACGTGGGGAATTGTGAATTTGGGGAATTGCAATGTGGGGAATTGACTGATGTGGGGAATTGTCTGGCCACCGTGGCCAATGAGTTGAGAATTTTTTGTTCTCACTAATATGCACGTACCTTGCAATTTTAAAGAAAATCGTTAGAGCCGTTTTCGAAATAATATATATGTATGCAAGAATTGCTCGCATAATAGTATAGGATTTACAACAATGGAAATACCGTACAACCGCAATCATTGTATAAATATTTGCAAAGTACTGACATTCAGTGGAGTCACTAGGGAAGTGCGGGGGGGGTGAGGTCCGCACCGGGTGACACCAGTTAGGGGAGGGGACACCAGTTAGGGGAGGTGACACGAGTTAGGGGAGGTGACACCAGTTAGGGGAGGTGACACCAGTTAGGGGAGGGGACACCAGTTAGGGGAGGTGACACCAGTTAGGGGAGGTGACACCAGTTAGGGGAGGTGACACCAGTTAGGGGAGGTGACACCAGTTAGGGGAGGTGACACCAGTTAGGGGAGGGGACACCAGTTAGGGGAGGGGACACAAGTTAGGGGAGGTGACACCAGTTAGGGGAGGGGACACCAGTTAGGGGAGGTGACACCAGTTAGGGGAGGGGACACCAGTTAGGGGAGGTGACACCAGTTAGGGGAGGTGACACCAGTTAGGGGAGGTGAATCCAGTTAGGGGAGGTGACACCAGTTAGGGGAGGTGAATCCAGTTAGGGGAGGTGACACCAGTTAGGGAAGGTGACACCAGTTAGGGAAGGGGACACCAGTTAGGGGAGGTGAAACCAGTTAGGGGAGGGGACACCATTTAGGGGAGGTGACACCAGTTAGGGGAGGTGAAACCAGTTAGGGGAGGTGACACCAGTTAGGGGAGGTGACACCAGTTATGGGAGGTGACACCAGTTAGGGGAGGTGACACCAGTTAGGGGAGGTGACACCAGTTAGGGGAGGTGACACCAGTTAGGGGAGGTGACACCAGTTAGGGGAGGTGACACCAGTTAGGGGAGGTGACACCAGTTAGGGGAGGTGACACCAGTTAGGGGAGGTGACACCAGTTAGGGAAGGGGACACCAGTTAGGGGAGGTGACACCAGTTAGTGGAGGTGACACCAGTTAGGGGAGGGGACACCAGTTAGGGGAGGGGACATCAGTTAGGGGA
>JAZGLO010002955.1:0-83454 GCA_036873155.1 Biomphalaria sudanica
ATGTGTGATGTAGATGTGTGATGTAGATGTGTGATGTAGATGTGTGATGTAGATGTGTGATGTAGATGTGTGATGTAGATGTGTGATGTAGATGTGTGATACAGTTAGCATGATGTATTTGTATGATGTACATGTTTTACGTAGTTGTATGATATAGATTTATTATGTAGGCAAACAGGACAATAACCATTAAATACATAGAAGATGTACTTCAGGTACTGAATTGTATTTTTCAATCTAAAATACACAAAAGAAAGACTCCTAGATATTAGAATATATGTATTGACTTTTTATAACATGTGTTTTAGACTTGAGATTCAATCAATTTTTAAAAACCTTTCAACAACCAATAGAAATATTATTTCATAATAGCAAAACTATCCAGACAGCTGTTAAATATCATGTCAGCAAAGCAAATTTGTTCTACGTGATTTAGCACAGAAAAAGGAAAAAAGAAAAATAAAAAAAAAATAAAAAAAAACAACAAAGCTTTTTGAAGTGTAATTATATCAATTAGTTAAGAGAAAGAAAAGGGTACGGTGATATCTTTTTAAATAAATTTTATAAAAAAAAATAGGTAGTACGAACCACTACAGTAACCACTTTGCCAGTGAAGTGCTTATGAAAATAGAAGCTTCATAGTTATCTATTGTTTGTTTCAAACTTTAAAGCAAAGTATAAAGGGGACTTATTCAACTTATACCACCGCACCACCTCACCAGTCAAGTACAGTTTTGATCCCTTGTTCGATAAAACAAAATAATTAATTACCAATACTTAGTGGTTATTTTTTTTAAAATTAATTCTTGTTTTGTCAAATTGTGCAAAGTTTCAACTTGATCCGAGAATGGGTGTAGGAGAAATAACGTGTTCAAACTTTGTACCATACAGACAGAGTTAATATAAGTTTTGTAAACAAAAAATCTTTTTCAGTTTTAGTTTTTCTAATCTATTTACAGGCTTGAACAACTTCTAAAGAATGACATCGACTTCTTGTATTTAAATATCGAGTATTCCTGTGAATGACTCGACACACTTTCTCTTAGTTAGTCTTATGAAACTTATTCCTGTGAATGACTCGACACACTTTCTCTTAGTTAGTCTTATGAAACTTATTCCTGTGAATGACTCGACACACTTTCTCTTAGTTAGTCTTATGAAACTTATTCCTGTGAATGACTCGACACACTTTCTCTTAGTTAGTCTTATGAAACTTATTCCTGTGAATGACTCGACACACTTTCTCTTAGTTAGTCTTATGAAACTTATTCCTGTGAATGACTCGACACACTTTCTCTTAGTTAGTCTTATGAAACTTATTCCTGTGAATGACTCGACACACTTTCTCTTAGTTAGTCTTATGAAACTTATTCCTGTGAATGACTCGACACACTTTCTCTTAGTTAGTCTTATGAAACTTATTCCTGTGAATGACTCGACACACTTTCTCTTAGTTAGTCTTATGAAACTTATTCCTGTGAATGACTCGACACACTTTCTCTTAGTTAGTCTTATGAAACTTATTCCTGTGAATGACTCGACACACTTTCTCTTAGTTAGTCTTATGAAACTTATTCCTGTGAATGACTCGACACACTTTCTCTTAGTTAGTCTTATGAAACTTATTCCTGTGAATGACTCGACACACTTTCTCTTAGTTAGTCTTATGAAACTTATTCCTGTGAATGACTCGACACACTTTCTCTTAGTTAGTCTTATGAAACTTATTCCTGTGAATGACTCGACACACTTTCTCTTAGTTAGTCTTATGAAACTTATTCCTGTGAATGACTCGACACACTTTCTCTTAGTTAGTCTTATGAAACTTATTCCTGTGAATGACTCGACACACTTTCTCTTAGTTAGTCTTATGAAACTTATTCCTGTGAATGACTCGACACACTTTCTCTTAGTTAGTCTTATGAAACTTATTCCTGTGAATGACTCGACACACTTTCTCTTAGTTAGTCTTATGAAACTTATTCCTGTGAATGACTCGACACACTTTCTCTTAGTTAGTCTTATGAAACTTATTCCTGTGAATGACTCGACACACTTTCTCTTAGTTAGTCTTATGAAACTTATTCCTGTGAATGACTCGACACACTTTCTCTTAGTTAGTCTTATGAAACTTATTCCTGTGAATGACTCGACACACTTTCTCTTAGTTAGTCTTATGAAACTTATTCCTGTGAATGACTCGACACACTTTCTCTTAGTTAGTCTTATGAAACTTATTCCTGTGAATGACTCGACACACTTTCTCTTAGTTAGTCTTATGAAACTTATTCCTGTGAATGACTCGACACACTTTCTCTTAGTTAGTCTTATGAAACTTATTCCTGTGAATGACTCGACACACTTTCTCTTAGTTAGTCTTATGAAACTTATTCCTGTGAATGACTCGACACACTTTCTCTTAGTTAGTCTTATGAAACTTATTCCTGTGAATGACTCGACACACTTTCTCTTAGTTAGTCTTATGAAACTTATTCCTGTGAATGACTCGACACACTTTCTCTTAGTTAGTCTTATAAAACTTATTCCTGTGAATGACTCGACACACTTTCTCTTAGTTAGTCTTATGAAACTTATTCCTGTGAATGACTCGACACACTTTCTCTTAGTTAGTCTTATGAAACTTATCCCTGTGAATGACTCGACACACTTAGTTAGTCTTATGAAACGTCTTCCTGTGAATGACTCGACACACTTAGTTAGTCTTACGAAACTTATTCCTGTGAATGACTCGACACACTTAGTTAGTCTTATGAAACGTATTCATGTGAATGACTCAACACATAATTAGTGTTATGAAACGTATTCCTGTGAATGACTCGACACACTTAGTTAGTCTTATGAAACATATTACTGTGAATGACTCGACACACTTAGTTAGTCTTATGAAACGTCTTCCTGTGAATGACTCGACACACTTAGTTAGTCTTATGAAACGTCTTCCTGTGAATGACTCGACACACTTAGTTAGTCTTATGAAACTTATTCCTGTGAATGACTCGACACACTTAGTTAGTCTTATGAAACGTCTTCCTGTGAATGACTCGACACACTTAGTTAGTCTTATGAAACGTCTTCCTGTGAATGACTCGACACAGTCTTATGAAACGTATTCCTGTGCGCCAGTGACACAATGGACTATTTCCACACGTTTCTGACTGATTCAGTTTTTGGCTTCTCTTAAAAACTAAATGTATGAGTCTCATACTTTCTTTAGGTAACACTATAACTTAATTATACTGGTTTCTTTTCTCCTCGGAGGATGGGATTTCAGACATCACAAAAAAAAATTATTTTTAAAACTTGAATCCATCTAAAAGTTTTTGTTACTTCCAATTACAAATGTGAATCTCGCTGGACAAATGTGAAACAAGTTTAAAAATACAATTCCCGTTTTTTTTTTCCTAGGAGAAAGAAAATACCTTTATAACTAGATCTAGTGGTCAATATTTGGAGTTGCTGTTGGTCATCTCGTCTGCTATTACAATGTCGAATTAAAAAGAAACCTATGAAACATCATGAGAATCACACATGGAGTTAGTCAAGCATTACGTGATAACACAAAGAAGAATCACACATGGAGTTAGTCAAGCATTACGTGATAACACAAAGAAGAATCACACATGGAGTTAGTCAAGCATTACGTGATAACACAAAGAAGAATCACACATGGAGTTAGTCAAGCATTACGTGATAACACAAAGAAGAATCACACATGGAGTTAGTCAAGCATTACGTGATAACACAAAGAAGAATCACACATGGTTTGGTCAAGCTTTGCATTCATAGACAAGGACAAATCACACGTCGACTTAGCCAAGCTTTACATTAACAGACAAAGACAGTTGTGTCCAAATAGATTTGACCTATTACTTGACAGATGACCTCACATATTTCGAGATTGAGAGAATCCAGAAACCTCCCCCAACTTCCCACCCTCTCAAATATATGATATCCCCCCCCCCACTTAAATCAAGTGTCACTTCGGAGACAAACTAGTTTATGCCTTGTAATGATAAATCTTTGGGACTCGCTATTTCTGAAATGGAAGACGCCCTAATAGGATCAGCCATTCTCTGCACGTCTGGCCAGCAAACTCTTTCTTCAATATATAGATCTATGTATCAAACCTACTACACGAGACACAAATATAATTGGGCTCTACCGAAGCCAGCACATTGACCCAGTTAATCAAGTAATAGAGAGTGCTTTCAATACAATGGAACTAGTTTAACTTGGAGATAAACGCTAAGACCCAATGTTTAGTTACTTAACAATTTAAGCGCAGCATTGTTTATCGCAAAAGTTTGCAATTTTCAATTGTCAGACTTCATGTACCAATAGCCTACATTTAGCCAAACACTTCATGACAAGAGAAACTCAATAGTTATACCAATAGCCTACATTTAGCCAAACACTTCATGACAAGAGAAACTCAATAGTTATACCAATAGCCTACATTTAGCCAAACACTTCATGACAAGAGAAACTCAATAGTTATACCAATAGCCTACATTTAGCCAAACACTTCATGACAAGAGAAACTCAATAGTTATACCAATAGCCTACATTTAGCCAAACACTTCATGACAAGAGAAACTCAATAGTTATACCAATAGCCTACATTTAGCCAAACACTTCATGACAAGAGAAACTCAATAGTTATACCAATAGCCTACATTTAGCCAAACACTTCATGACAAGAGAAACTCAATAGTTATACCAATAGCCTACATTTAGCCAAACACTTCATGACAAGAGAAACTCAATAGTTATACCAATAGCCTACATTTAGCCAAACACTTCATGACAAGAGAAACTCAATAGTTATACCAATAGCCTACATTTAGCCAAACACTTCATGACAAGAGAAACTCAATAGTTATACCAATAGCCTACATTTAGCCAAACACTTCATGACAAGAGAAACTCAATAGTTATACCAATAGCCTACATTTAGCCAAACACTTCATGACAAGAGAAACTCAATAGTTATACCAATAGCCTACATTTAGCCAAACACTTCATGACAAGAGAAACTCAATAGTTATACCAATAGCCTACATTTAGCCAAACACTTCATGACAAGAGAAACTCAATAGTTATACCAATAGCCTACATTTAGCCAAACACTTCATGACAAGAGAAACTCAATAGTTATACCAATAGCCTACATTTAGCCAAACACTTCATGACAAGAGAAACTCAATAGAGTTATAGTTGAAACATTAGGTCGCTGAACATTAAAACTTATTTTTGGAAAGTTGTTTCTGAGCTTAGCAAGAAATAAAAAAAAAAAAAAAGATTAGTCTTTCATAGTGTTGATTGCTAGTCACGTATAATAGTGGCCACATCGATTTTCTGACACCATTTTGGTTCAACTGATTGTATATTTTGAAGTTTAGAGCCTTCCAAGCCAAACTTTTTTTTACTCCTGTAGACTAAATACCCCGAAGACATCCTCAATGCATCATCATTATCGCAAATGATGTCTTTCAGTCGGACACAAACAGATCTTGAGACAGAAATGCGCCATTGAATTTTAAATTAAAAAAAAAATCTCTATCAAAACTTTATGTTGAAAACTTGATTTAAAAAACATGAAACTCTACAGAACACGAATGCTACAAAAATGTCGCATGTTTTTAAGAAGTTTCTCTGTTCTAGTAATGACCGCTAGCGTCGTCGCAAATACAATAAAAATGGAAAGACATTATTTAAAAAAGGGAAAGAGAACTCCACTCGCTTTAATTGTTGTGTTTCTCGCGTGGGTGAGCTGCCCCTGGTTTCCGGTCGGTCTGTATGTGGAATCCAATCTTCTCTTAAAATTTTTGGCCCCGCTCTCTTGGAAAATAAAAGCGATCACCTTCAAGTCGGGGACGTTGGGAAAAAAACGACTTCGTCCATGTTGGGCTCTAATGAAAACTACTCGTGACATTTCGGCCATCATGTTGCCAGGGCTGGCCTATAAATAATGGACATATGAGACACTCATGTTGTCACCAGCGTCCATCTGTAACGCTCCATGTTGATCTGCCAGGGAGAGATTGTGTGCAAGGAAATGGATCCTAATTTTATAGAACGAAATGAAAGTGATTTTTTATGAGTCACATTTATTTCCTGTTATCTCTGCACTGCACTCTCGGAGAGAAAAAAAAAATTTGTTCCCCTAAAGTTTGACCAGCAATTAGCCTTTTCATTTCGTTTCAGATTTTTCTCTTTGGACTCGTTCCGTTCTGTTCTAAATATAGAAGGCAAGAAAGTGAACGGAAATACATAGCACTGGTGAACACAATTTGAATTCTTGAGGTCAAAATTAAAAACTTTTTTTTACATTTTCTTTTATTCGCTTGTTGATGGGTGCGAGAAGAAGACCATTTATGTTAAAAAAGGCTCTTTTTCTAGAAATTTGACAGTTTATGTATATTGTCCAGAAAAAAAAACAACTAATCGGCAACACAATAAAACTCTCGTTTAATCATTATAATTGTTCAGGATTACTCGAAATATTTAAATTTGACTGATGTCTTTTTTATTAATGACATTAATTAGAGTGACGTCAAAAAAGAAAATGAACACGGATTAAGATAAGATAAGATAAGATAATCTTTATAGATCCAATCCAATGGAATCACTGCACTAGAACTTGATTGTGTAAAGCTCAGTAGAAATAATAATGAAGTTTGTAGCTCTAGTTACATCATACAACAAAACCGATGGAGGCGTATTATATTGTTAGTGAAATGAACTTAAATAACTTGAACACAACTTTTTGTGAACAAACAAACTCATAATGACTTTTATTACCAGTATACACAGATTCAATTTGAGATTAGATATAGATCTTATAGAAACGAATTGAAATTATATTTCAAATCTAACTTTCTACAAGTACACGTCTTTACTCTTTGGCGTCTCTGATCAGTCTCCCCAACAGTCAAATTACGTAACATTACACCAATTTTATAACATGCATTTTAAAACTTTTATTTTAAAATTGTTCCGAAATTATTTATCATTAATATATGAATTCTAAAACTATAACGAGACGGGTGGAGCTTTTAACTTAGAGCAGAAGTTGGTTCTCAGGCTATAGTTTGTCATTATTCCAAGTGGCAATCATGGCAGTCCATTTGTTGTCAGTTCATTTACAGATTATGATTTATTAGCAAACGATTGTTTTATTTTTTTTTTAATATGCAAACATAAATATAGAACTATATAGAGATAGACTATGTCGACAGGAATCGGTTTCATTTGGTAAAAAGACACATTTTTACGCGTATAAAAATTGTAGTTTTCAATTTTAAAAGTAGATTTTGCACTCAATCTAGGTCTATTTTTACAATACCTATACTCAATTCGTAACTTTGTGGGTGGACACGGATCTCGAAAACGGATCTAACTACTTTTTCTAGAAAATTGACAATTGTTGTATATCGTTGGGAAAAGAATCACTAGCTCGTTGGTCACATTGGGAAAACTGTGGTTTGACTGTTGAAATTTTTCGAACTTAAAAAAGAAATATATTTAAATTTGGCTTCAAAACGAGAAAATATCTATATTGAACGAAATATGCCTCTTCGGGTATTTCCATATTTGTTCAAGATTTTAATAAATTAATGTTCATTAAAATTCTGCGCATCGTCTTCTAAATCTAGATCCGAAAAAAATATCATTGGAATAAATATAGTTCGTCCATCGTGGTTCGATGATGACCACTTTTGTCATTCTGGGGGCTGAGGGCTTTGCACTGGGTTTTGTGCCTTCTCATGTGGCTAGTGAGACCTATGTGAGCCTGGAATGCTCGACTGCACACTGGGCAGGTTATTCCAGATGGAGCTAATGCCATTGGCCTTGCTTTTCTTCTCTGAGGCTTTTCTTCTGCCAGCGCCGTTGGAAGATGACTAGTGACTTGCGCTGAACATCAAATCAAAATCATCCATCCCTCTAAGAGATATATAAAGGAGCTAATGTGTTTTTTCAAAAAAGTATATTTAATGTTTTTTCTTTTTACCCTGCTGTCTATTGCTGTCAAAACACAACTCTCTAGCAGACAAAATTTTGAGTGTCACAAAATCTATAAGTAGTTCAGTCTCTCTCTCTCTCTCTCTATATATATATATATATATAAATATATACAGTGTAGTTGTTTTTTTTTGTAACGGTACGCACCGGTATGACGTACCGGCACAAAATTTCAATGTGGGGAAAAAGTTAGGCATCTATTTTGTTACAAAAAAAAGCACTATGAAGTAATAGATAGATAGATAGATAGATAGATAGATAGATAGATAGATAAATGGGTAGATAGATAGATGGTCTGTGGTTTATAATATGAACACAGATTTAATTTTAATAAAGACTATTATTTTTTGTTGGTCGCCCTTGGTCGTTGGTTCATCATACGGTTCATTGACCACAGAAATTGTACATTAAAAACAAAGGTTTTAAAGAAAATTTAATGCAATTCAATTATTATATCATCTTTCTATTTCTATGATAATACATTTCTTTGAATTTTCAATAAAATTTTCGCTCTTAAAAAAAACAAAAAAAAACAACATTTAAGCAACCAAGTCAAGATCAAGACTTTTAAGATTTTTATAGTCAGATAGATAGACGGACAGACGGACAGATGGATAGATAGATAGATAGATAGATAGATAGGTAGATAGATAGTTTGATAGATAGTTGGAAAAAATAAAAAATCGAGGTTTAAATTTTGTCAAATACTGTTTGAAATTTAATTATAAGTTCATTGAAAAGAACAATTAATGGAGTTATTATTTGGAAGCTATACAATTATCCTTATCATTGAGATTAGACTTTGCAGACGAGTTTCAAGCCATGTTTCTATGACCTATTGTTGTCGACTGCAGTGTTCACAAATACTTCATTACATCTCATAATGCACACAGTTTGATGAGCTCCCTCTGTCAGCAGCACACCTTTTCCCAAACAATTGAGTAGGCCTAGACCAGTGTTTCCCAAAGTGGGGTACGCGTACCTTCAGGGGTACGGAAAGGCTTTGGATGGGGTACGCGTTGCACCTCATTAACTATGCTGATTTTTTAAAATACCCATTTGTTATGTTTTGTTAATACATTAAAGTGTAGTGTGGGGGGGGGGTAGTTTAAGGGTTACCCAGCATTGCAAAAATTATAAAATGGGTACACATAGGTCAAAAGTTTGGGAACCACCGGCCTAGACAACAATCACAACCACAAGAAGCACTAATGAAAATCACAGAGGATACTTTCTGACATGTAATAGGCGTTCAGATAACTGTGTTTGATAATTAATAGTACATACATTATTTTCATTTATACAAATATGTTTAGGTCTGAATTGAACTTTTCTCTGGCCCTTCTATCATGCAGCTAGTAAAGCCATACTATTAGTATTATATAAAGCTATAAACGAACAAGCTTTTTTTCCCCTCACCAGGTTGCTTCCCCCTAAATGCAGTGTTTTCACAAGTGAACGCGATACTTGTCAACCCTCTAGTGGGTTCTAGATCTAGATACTTGTCAACCCTCTAGTGGGTTCTAGATCTAGATACTTGTCAACCCTCTAGTGGGTTCTAGATCTAGATACTTGTCAACCCTCTAGTGGGTTCTAGATCTAGATACTTGTCAACCCTCTAGTGGGTTCTAGATCTAGATACTTGTCAACCCTCTAGTGGGTTCTAGATCTAGATACCTGTCAACCCTCTAGTGGGTTCTAGATCTAGATACTTGTCAATCCTCTAGTGGGTTCTAGATCTAGATACTTGTCAACCCTCTAGTGGGTTCTAGACCTAGATACCTGTCAACCCTCTAGTGGGTTCTAGATCTAGATACCTGTCAACCCTCTAGTGGGTTCTAGATCTAGATACTTGTCAACCCTCTAGTGGGTTCTAGATCTAGATACTTGTCAATCCTATAGTGGGTTCTAGATCTAGATACTTGTCAACCCTCTAGTGGGTTCTAGATCTAGATACCTGTTAACCCTCTAGTGGGTTCTAGATCTAGATACCTGTCAACCCTCTAGTGGGTTCTAGATCTAGATACTTGTCAACACTCTAGTGGGTTCTAGATAGATCTAGATACCTGTCAACCCTCTAGTGGGTTCTAGATCTAGATACCTGTCAACCCTCTAGTGGGTTCTAGATCTAGATACCTGTCAACCCTCTAGTGGGTTCTAGATCTAGATACCTGTCAACCCTCTAGTGGGTTCTAGATCTAGATACTTGTCAATCCTCTAGTGGGTTCTAGATCTAGATACTTGTCAATCCTCTAGTGGGTTCTAGATCTAGATACCTGTCAATCCTCTAGTGGGTTCTAGATCTAGATACTTGTCAATCCTCTAGTGGGTTCTAGATCTAGATACCTGTCAATCCTCTAGTGGGTTCTAGAACTAGATACCTGTCAATCCTCTAGTGGGTTCTAGATCTAGATACTTGTCAATCCTCTAGTAGGTTCTAGATCTAGATACTTGTCAATCCTCTAGTGGGTTCTAGATCTAGATACCTTTCAATCCTCTAGTGGGTTCTAGATCTAGATACTTGTCAATCCTCTAGTGGGTTCTAGATCTAGAAAGTTTTCTTTTTGGTCTCTTCTTTCCCCTTCACCTGTCCATTCATCTGTTGGGACACAGGATCTGTCAACGTTCTCTCTTCATGCCTCTCTGGGGTTGGGACACAGGATCTGTCAACGTTCTCTCTTCATGCCTCTCTGGGGTTGGGACACAGGATCTGTCAACGTTCTCTCTTCATGCCTCTCTGGGGTTGGGACACAGGATCTGTCAACGTTCTCTCTTCATGCCTCTCTGGGGTTGGGACACAGGATCTGTCAACGTTCTCTCTTCATGCCTCTCTGGGGTTGGGACACAGGATCTGTCAACGTTCTCTCTTCATGCCTCTCTGGGGTTGGGACACAGGATCTGTCAACGTTCTCTCTTCATGCCTCTCTGGGGTTGGGACACAGGATCTGTCAACGTTCTCTCTTCATGCCTCTCTGGGGTTGGGACACAGGATCTATCAACGTTCTCTCTTCATGCCTCTCTGGGGTTGGGACACAGGATCTATCAACGTTCTCTCTTCATGCCTCTCTGGGGTTGGGACACAGGATCTGTCAACGTTCTCTCTTCATGCCTCTCTGGGGTTGGGACACAGGATCTGTCAACGTTCTCTCTTCATGCCTCTCTGGGGTTGGGACACAGGATCTATCAACGTTCTCTCTTCATGCCTCTCTGGGGTTGGGACACAGGATCTGTCAACGTTCTCTCTTCATGCCTCTCTGGGGTTGGGACACAGGATCTGTCAACGTTCTCTCTTCATGCCTCTCTGGGGTTGGGACACAGGATCTATCAACGTTCTCTCTTCATGCCTCTCTGGGGTTGGGACACAGGATCTATCAACGTTCTCTCTTCATGCCTCTCTGGGGTTGGGACACAGGATCTGTCAACGTTCTCTCTTCATGCCTCTCTGGGGTTGGGACACAGGATCTGTCAACGTTCTCTCTTCATGCCTCTCTGGGGTTGGGACACAGGATCTATCAACGTTCTCTCTTCATGCCTCTCTGGGGTTGGGACACAGGATCTGTCAACGTTCTCTCTTCATGCCTCTCTGGGGTTGGGACACAGGATCTGTCAACGTTCTCTCTTCATGCCTCTCTGGGGTTGGGACACAGGATCTATCAACGTTCTCTCTTCATGCCTCTCTGGGGTTGGGACACAGGATCTATCAACGTTCTCTCTTCATGCCTCTCTGGGGTTGGGACACAGGATCTGTCAACGTTCTCTCTTCATGCCTCTCTGGGGTTGGGACACAGGATCTGTCAACGTTCTCTCTTCATGCCTCTCTGGGGTTGGGACACAGGATCTGTCAACGTTCTCTCTTCATGCCTCTCTGGGGTTGGGACACAGGATCTGTCAACGTTCTCTCTTCATGCCTCTCTGGGGTTGGGACACAGGATCTGTCAACGTTCTCTCTTCATGCCTCTCTGGGGTTGGGACACAGGATCTGTCAACGTTCTCTCTTCATGCCTCTCTGGGGTTGGGACACAGGATCTGTCAACGTTCTCTCTTCATGCCTCTCTGGGGTTGGGACACAGGATCTATCAACGTTCTCTCTTCATGCCTCTCTGGGGTTGGGACACAGGATCTATCAACGTTCTCTCTTCATGCCTCTCTGGGGTTGGGACACAGGATCTGTCAACGTTCTCTCTTCATGCCTCTCTGGGGTTGGGACACAGGATCTATCAACGTTCTCTCTTCATGCCTCTCTGGGGTTGGGACACAGGATCTGTCAACGTTCTCTCTGCATGCCTCTCTGGGGTTGGGACACAGGATCTGTCAACGTTCTCTCTTCATGCCTCTCTGGGGTTGGGACACAGGATCTGTCAACGTTCTCTCTTCATGCCTCTCTGGGGTTGGGACACAGGATCTGTCAACGTTCTCTCTTCATGCCTCTCTGGGGTTGGGACACAGAATCTGTCAACGTTCTCTCTTCATGCCTCTCTGGGGTTGGGACACAGGATCTGTCAACGTTCTCTCTTCATGCCTCTCTGGGGTTGGGACACAGGATCTATCAACGTTCTCTCTTCATGCCTCTCTGGGGTTGGGACACAGGATCTGTCAACGTTCTCTCTTCATGCCTCTCTGGGGTTGGGACACAGGATCTGTCAGCGTTCTCTCTTCATGCCTCTCTGGGGTTGGGACACAGGATCTGTCAACGTTCTCTCTTCATGCCTCTCTGGGGTTGGTTTTTAGCATCTCTTTCAGAGACAAGGCCGTCCTTTATTCCCACCACTTTATTTGTATGCCTCTTCTTTAACCTGTTACAGATCTCTGCAGAAAAGTCTTTACAAGCCTAAGGACATCGTGATATGATTACACAGTTTTAGTTTGCGTTTTTCGACAGTGGTCAGCTGGTCATCGTTGAGTTGAATTGCTATTGTATTCCTATTTCAGATTTCCTATTTTTTTCCATACCTAGAATCATTCTCTAGCATCAGGATTCAACTCCTAGGATCCTTCTATAGCATCATGATTCCATGCCTAGGATCCTTCTATAGCATCATGATTCCATGTCTAGGATCCTTCTATAGCATAATGATTCCATGGCTAGGATCCTTTTATAGCATCATGATTCCACGCCTAGGTCCCTTCTATAGCATCATGATTTCATAAATAGGATCCTTTCATAGCATCATGATTCCTCGCCTAGGATTCTTATTTAGCATCATGATTCCACGCCTAGGATCCTTCTATAACATCATGATTTCACGCTTAGGATCCTTCTATAGCATCATTATTCCATGCCTAGGATCCTTCCATAGCATTTTGATTCCTCGCCTAGGATCCTTCTATAACATCCTGATTCCACGCCTAGGATCCTTCTATAACATGATGATTTCACGCCTAGGATCCTTCTATAGCATCATGATTCCATGCCTAGGATCCTTCTATAGCATCATGATTCCACGCCTAGGATCCTTCTATAACATCATGATTCCATGCCTAGGATCCTTCTATAACATCATGATTCCACGCCTAGGATCCTTCTATAACATCATGATTCCACGCCTAGGATCCTTCTATAACATCATGATTCCACGCCTAGGATCCTTCTATAGCATCATGATTCCACGCCTAGGATCCTTCTATAACATCATGATTTCATGCCTAGGATCCTTCTATAGCATCATGATTCCACGCCTAGGATCCTTCTATAACATCATGATTCCATGCCTAGGATCCTTCTATAGCATCATGATTCCACGCCTAGGATCCTTCTATAGCATCATGATTCCACGCCTAGGATCCTTCTATAGCATCATGATTCCACGCCTAGGATCCTTCTATAACATCATGATTCCACGCCTAGGATCCTTCTATAACATCATGAATCCATGCCTAGGATCCTTCTATAGCATCATGATTCCACGCCTAGGATCCTTCTATAACATCATGATTCCATGCCTAGGATCCTTCTATAACATCATGATTCCATGCCTAGGATCCTTCTATAACATCATGATTCCACGCCTAGGATCCTTCTATAACATCATGATTCCATACCTAGGATCCTTCATTAACATCATGATTCCATGCTTAGGATACATTTTATAACATCATGATTCCACGCCTAGGATCCTTCTATAGCATCATGATTACACGCCTAGGATCCTTCTATAACATCATGATTTCACGCCTAGGATCCTTCTATAACATCATGATTCCACGCCTAGGATCCTTCTATAACATCATGATTCCACGCCTAGGATCCTTCTATAACATCATGATTCCATGCCTAGGATCCTTCTATAGCATCATGATTCCACGCCTAGGATCCTTCTATAACATCATGATTCCATGCCTAGGATCCTTCTATAACATCATGATTCCATGCCTAGGATCCTTCTATAACATCATGATTCCACGCCTAGGATCCTTCTATAACATCATGATTCCACGCCTAGGATCCTTCTATAACATCATGATTCCATGCCTAGGATCCTTCTATAACATCATGATTCCACGCCTCGGATCCTTCTATAACATCATGATTCCATACCTAGGATCCTTCTATAACATCATGATTCCATGCCTAGGATCCTTCTATAACATCATGATTCCACGCCTCTTATCCTTCTATAACATCATGATTCCATACCTAGGATCCTTCTATAAAATCATGATTCCACGCCTAGGATCCTTCTATAACATCATGATTCCACGCCTAGGATCCTTCTATAACATTATGATTCCATGCCTAGGATCCTTCTATAACATCATGATTCCACGCCTAGGATCCTTCTATAGCATCATGATTACACGCCTAGGATCCTTCTATAACATCATGATTCCACGCCTATGATCCATCTCTCTAAATTTTCTCTTCACATGAGCTCATTATTGGGGGGGGGGGGGCGCGGCATGATTGATGATAGCACAAAAAGTTTTTTAATGTCTTTATTGTAGGTAATGCCCCCCGCCCTTTTTTGTCTATGACTCAATACATGTTTATATTTAGAGGTTACAGTCATGTAGACAGTCATGTAGACAGTCATGTAGACAGAAACTAAACTCTTTGATCGACCAAGATTCTCTCACATTGATGAAGCTCCACTTTTTTGTCACCCCAGGAGACGAGCAAACCACCCCCACCTCATTGAATCCAGCTCCCTATTTCCGCTCTTGTTTGTTACTTTATTTGGCGCCCCAATGGAGTCCGAACGAAGTTTATTTACACTAAATGTGGTCCCCTCGCGTCTGCTTTGACTTATAAGTCAAGTATTTGTAGAACTAGTTCAGTGTGTGTGAGTGGTAATGTGTTTTGTGTCTGTGATTGTCTTCCTATAACGGGGTTTGCCTACATGTGTGTGGGAATATGTTCTTTATGAGTAATAATATCATTGAGTGTACAGGTATTTATAATGTTCAATTTAGTTATGAATGTTTGTGTTTTATTTACTAGAGCCGAAATACCCGACATTTCTCAGGGTGAATTCTTAAAAGAAAATAAGGTTTCAAAAAATATGTAATTTTTTAGTCTTCTAAATGAGCAGTGGTTGAATGTACACTGACTGACAAGAAAGAAGACATATTGTAGCTCACAGTAAACACGTTGTTAATTTTGTCTGTCTTTCTCTTTGTGTCTTTCTCTTTAAGTCTTTCTGTTTATGTCTTTCTCTATATACCTTTCTCTTTTAAATAGATCAGGTTCTCAGGATAAGTTTGTCACTTTTCAATTTGGCAATCATGGCAGTTCATTGGTTTTCAGTGCATTCATAAATCCTGATATATTTCCAAATGAGTGTTGTTTTTTAAATATGCAAACATATAAACAGTAGAACATCTATGCGTCGATAGAAATCGGTTTCGTTTGGTAAAAGACACATTTTTACGTGTATAAAACCTATGGTCTTCAATTTGGAAAAAAAATTTTGAACTCAGTCTAGATCTATTTTTATAATACCTCAATTCTTAATTTCGGGGAAACAAAACCCTAAAAGCTGGGTGGGTGGACACGGATCTCGAATGTGTTGGGTAAATAATTGTAAACGCTATTTCTCCTGCATGTATTCTCCGATCAAGTTGATACCTTAAGCAATTATTTATTGTATCTAACAAAGCATGAATCAGTAAATAAAAATACTCAATTATTGGTAATGAATTTTTTTTTTATATCGAATAACTAAATGAACTTTAACTTTAACTACATTATTGGTAGGTATAGTTTATGGACGGAGTTCTTCCCTTTTGATAAATTATTTTTTTTAAGGATCTTTTATATTTTGCTTGTTTTTTATTTAAAATTTAATGTTAAAGTTCCAAATTTATCGTTAAAGTTCCAAATTTATCGTTAAAGTTTCAAGACAATTCTAGAACAATCGTTGCATCTCCCCCTACCCATTCCTGACAATATTTATACGTGTAACTCCTACAGCAGAGGACCCAAGGCTGGGATATATGACCGTGGTTAAGACTGAAAAGATAATCGCAATAAACACAAAAACAAAACAGAGGTGGATAGATGTAAACAAAAGATCAAACAAAACTTTGTTGACATTTTTGCACCACTGGAGAATGAAGACATTTTTTATGTGTTGGCACTTCCTATTTCAATTATTCCTAACCATTTTCGGACATGCACAGACACCATCACCACAGATAAAACGTCTAATGGAACAAAACCTCTGCTGCTTCATCATGCAAAGTACCCTCAAACTAAAGAAATCACGTGTCACGTGTCGAATGTGTCCCGTGGGAGATCTACTGGTTTATTAGGACTAAGATTATTACAATTACTGCAATTACTTTTAAAACTAATTTATAGTTTAATGCCATCAATGTTAAATGATGCTTTATGATTTACACTATTTTATATTTGCTTTACGCAACATTTTTTTGTGGTTAATGGTTGTTCGTTGTTCATTTAAAATACAGTAACTTGTGGCCGGTTTATTTTACAGTAACTTGTGGCCGGTTTATTTCACAGTAACTTACGGTTTGTTGCTTGAAAGAAACTCGTGGTAAATGTAACATATGTCTAACTTACTTTACAGTAACTTGTGGTATGTTACTTTAAAATAAAACGTGCTCGGCTCATCGATAATAACGTGACATTGACTTACTTTTACAGTAACTTGTGGCTGATGTACTTAATAATTATAGTATTGTTGTATTTGTTGTACCACTAAACTGCTATTGTGGCTAATTCCTTTATTAATTTGTGATTCTACCACTTACACTGTCATTTGCAGTTCAGCCACATGTATTAACCAGTGCTTCTACCACTTACTGTCATTTGCAGTTCAGCCACATGTATTAACCAGTGCTTCTACCACTTACTGTCATTTGCAGTTCAGCCACATGTATTAACCAGTGCTTCTACCACTTACTGTCATTTGCAGTTCAGCCATGTATTAACCAGTGCTTCTACCACTTACTGTCATTTGCAGTTCAGCCATGTATTAACCAGTGCTTCTACCACTTACTGTCATTTGCAGTTCAGCCACATGTATTAACCAGTGCTTCTCCCACTTACTGTCATTTGCAGTTCAGCCATGTATTAACCAGTGCTTCTACCACTTACTGTCATTTGCAGTTCAGCCATGTATTAACCAGTGCTTCTACCATTTACTGTCATTTGCAGTTCAGCCATGTATTAACCAGTGCTTCTCCCACTTACTGTCATTTGCAGTTCAGCCACATGTATTAGCCAGTGCTTCTCCCACTTACTGTCATTTGCAGTTCAGCCACATGTATTAACCAGTGCTTCTCCCACTTACTGTCATTTGCAGTTCAGCCACATGTATTAACCAGTGCTTCTCCCACTTAATAGTCAGGTATGGTTTAGTAACTTAAGGTTTTGCCACTTTGAAACGTCAATTACACAGACTGTTCTAAGTCGATCAACTAAGCTCTGTAGGTCAGGCAGGCTCTTGACGTATGGTCCCTAAGTGTCATTAGTGGACAGGGAAGCCCCTCTGACAAGAAAGAAAATGTGCTTAAAAGTCTAATAATAGCCCAATATCATCCAAAATGTCACGTAGCGCCTTGAGAGTGATGTCATCACTTTCTATTTTACTATCTGTCACTCCAACTCTCCCGCAGTGGGTCTTTTTAGCCCACAGTGAGTTTTTTTTTATCCCACATTGAGTCTTTTTATACATTTCTTTACTTTTTTCACGCGCATTTTTCAAAATATAGAATTGATTTTTATTTCACTCTCTGGGTGAATGTTGGTCAGTTTCGTTTGTTAGATTTATAAGCATTTTACTAAACGTTAAAAACAATCTCGGTATAGTGTAATCAGTTGCCTAATTAATATAACATTCCTTATTGTTTTCAGTATTCTTACAATATTACGGTTTGGGTTTACAAAGTCGTATGAATATCTTCACCCATTCTTAATCTTCTGTATCGCAAGCATTACCACAATTATTATTACTATTATTATCATTATAATAATAATTATTATAATGGCTTTAAAATGTTGAACATAGATGTAGGCTTTTATATTATATTCTTAGGGTACGAAAACAAAAGCTGGATACCTAACCTAACAGACATGTAACATTAGTACCTGTGCCAGATTGTCATTAGTGGAGGCCTTGGACGGAAGAATGTGGACAGGTCCCATACCTTTTTTAGTTGTACATATTTTTGTAAACTATTATAGATTTATTTTTGAAATGTAGAGCCCTCCCCGAATTTTTAAAGGGGTGACGCCTTGAGCGGTGCCCAAGTCAGGCACTGTTGTAACTCAGGCCCTGATTAGTAGAGAGCTGTATAACATTGGTTTAGCTAGTTTGTTATTTAATGAACGCACTGCTCCAAAATTCTTTCATACGATGGTGTGTACATGTGTATGTGTGTGTGTGTGTATGTGTGTGTGTGTACTCGCGGGTATGGTTGGTCATACGTTTCAGCAACAATATTGATACAATGAATGACTGTCTGTTAAGTGTGGTACACAATGAATGCCTGTCTGTTGGGTGTGGTACACAATGAAATAAGATTAGGCCTTTTGGGTAACATTCATTGAGTACCACACTCAACAGACAGTCATTCATTGTGTATCACACTCAACAGACAGTCATTCATTGTGTACCACACTCAACAGACAGTCATTCATTGTGTACCACACTCAACAGACAGTCATTCATTGTGTACCACACTCAAGAGACAGTCATTCATTGTGTACCACACTTAACAGACAGTCATTCATTGTGTACCACACTCAACAGACAGTCATTCATTGTGTACCACACTCAACAGTTGGGGAATGGAAGTGACAGAAAGAATGAGTGTGTGTGTGTGTGTGTGTGTGAAATTGGAACTCTTATATCCACAGATCTTTCGTTTCGTTACAAAATATTTCAACTTTTTAAGAAATGTTTTATAATATGCATAAGACGATTAACAAAATAAAACAGCCAAATCCTAAAGTGTTCATGAAATGTTCATTTCGTGTCAGAGTTTTTCCTACGTTCAAAATTCTCATCTCATCTGTCTCTTGGTTTTCGTCAAAGGGGTGCTGTTCAAAATTGCATTCACAAGATAGAGGAGTGAATATTTTAAACAAGTTGACCACAACTTGCCTGCCGAGTATTTAAAGTGACTTTCAAAATTTTAGTAAATGCTTACTCTTATTCAGAGATAAGACCAAGGGAGACTATCGCCGGAGTAAAAACAAGGAACTCCCCTTAGCTAATGACGACCATGCTTGTCACTTCTCTCTCAGGAGTTTCCGTTCCTTCCCGACGCAAACTTCATTCCTTTTCCTGTCTTGGTCTTGGGAAAGTAATCCCCGTAGTAATGCCTTAATCTTCTGGCCTTATTATGAACTGCTTAGGACCAAAATTTACCAGACTGGATCAATGCATTAGATTTTTCAACACACTCTAGAATATATTTATGCTAAGATAAATATAAATTTATGGAAAGTCTTTCGAATATCGAAACTATAATTTGTATACTTTGAATCAGTTTGAGTTATTTAAAGAGGCTGCAGCTTTCATCGTCTTAGGTAGTTGTATAAATCCATTAAAAAAAAAAAAAAAAGGTTTGTGTTATAAATGGGGATTTTCAATTCGTTTTATTAAAGACTTCTTTAAGTCCACCAAACTTTAATATACATACCAATAAAATTATTTAAATTAAAACAGATACTCAAGAAAACAAGATTACAAAGAGAGTTTGTGTTATCACACAAACTCAAAGGCGGCCCTGTCGGATCCCTATCGGATCCGCCTATTTGCAAGGAATATTCAAGACGTGATCTAGGCAAAAAGAGACCTGGTCAAATGACATCCTTATAAATCATTTAGGACTAAAACAAATGACGTTTACATTAAGTGCCCTACATACGTTTGGGTACATTAAGCTTATTTAATGGTCTCAGGAAACTTTTTAAGTACCGATACAGAAATGAGTCACGTGTATTCTTTGTCTAGATGTACTGAATTGTTAACAGGACTCAGAAGTCGACTCATTAAATATATACTGTAAAACTGAATAAGTGATGGAGAATCATTAAAAGAGATTAAAAAAGAAAACAGCGTAAGCATGGCATCTGCAGAGTCATAAGTAAATTGTGGAGAATCTGGAAGAGTAAAACCAGCTTCCAAGTTAAATCAAAACAGTAATCTTCCTAAGTAATCTCTGGACTCTATATATATATATATATATATATATATATATATATATATATATATATATATATATATATATATATATATATATATATATATGATGTATATCAGATACCAGGAAAACGAAACAAATGAATTTGTATTTTTACAGGTTAGGACTCAGACTGGCCACAAGGATGAGCTCATGAGCTCTGTAAAGAGGCAGAGGTTGAGCTAATTCATCTTCTGAAGTCATCCTTCAAGGTACAGTGGAAAGAACAAGAAGAAAGGGTCGTTTACAGAAAGCTGGACAGCAGGGGCGTAGCTAGAAAATTTCCAACGTTTGGGAGCCCTGGAAGGGGGGGGTTGACCTTTTTGGGGAGCCCCTGCTTTTTAAAGTAATTGTTAGTTTCTAATGTAAAAAACACTCATTTGGGCCCCCCATCAAGTGGGGGGGGGGGCCTGGTGGGATTTTCAAATTCTCCCCCTCATCCCTCCACCCTAGCTACGTCACTGCTGGGCAACAAGCAAGAATTGACAGTTTCTGACCGGAAAGAGTGGAGTAATATGGTTAAGCGTAGCATCTCTTCGACGAAAGTCAACAGACATGATGTTAGAATAGAATAGAATAGAATAGAATAGAATAGAATAGAATAGAACAGAATAGAATAGAACAGAATAGAATAGAACAGAATAGAATAGAATAGAATAGAATAGAATAGAATAGAACAGAATAGAACAGAATAGAATAGAATAGAATAGAACAGAATAGAACAGAATAGAATAGAATAGAATAGAATAGAATAGAATAGAACAGAATAGAACAGAACAGAATAGAATAGAATAGAATAGAATAGAATAGAATAGAACAGAATAGAATAGAATAGAATAGAACAGAATAGAATAGAATAGAATAGAATAAAATAGAATAGAATAGAATAGAACAGAATAGAATAGAATAGAATAGAATAGAATAGAATAGAATAGAATAGAACAGAATAGAATAGAATAGAATAGAATAGAACAGAATAGAATAGAATAGAATAGAATAGAATAGAATAGAACAGAATAGAATAGAATAGAATAGAATAGAATAGAATAGAACAGAATAGAATAGAATAGAACAGAACAGAATAGAATAGAATAGAATAGAACAGAATAGAATAGAATAGAATAGAACAGAATAGAATAGAATAGAATAGAACAGAATAGAATAGAATAAAACAGAACAGAATAGAATAGAATAGAACAGAACAGAACAGAATAGAACAGAACAGAATAGAATAGAACAGAATAGAATAGAACAGAATAGAATAGAACAGAATAGAATAGAATAGAATAGAACAGAACAGAATAGAATAGAATAGAATAGAATAGAACAGAACAGAATAGAATAGAATAGAACAGAACAGAACAGAACAACAGAACAGAATAGAACAGAACAGAATAGAATAGAACAGAATAGAATAGAACAGAAAAGAATAGAACAGAATAGAATAGAATAGAACAGAATAGAATAGAATAGAATAGAATAGAACAGAATAGAATAGAATAGAACAGAATAGAAGAGAATAGAATAGAATAGAACAGAATAGAATAGAACAGAACAGAACAGAATAGAATAGAATAGAACAGAATAGAATAGAATAGAATAGAATAGAACAGAATTGAATAGAATAGAATAGAACAGAACAGAATAGAATAGAATAGAATAGAACAGAACAGAATAGAATAGAATAGAATAGAATAGAATAGAACAGAACAGAACAGAATAGAATAGAATAGAATAGAATAGAATAGAATAGAATAGAATAGAATAGAACAGAATAGAATAGAATAGAACAGAATAGAATAGAATAGAATAGAATAGAAAAGAATAGAATAGAATAGAACAGAATAGAATAGAATAGAACAGAACAGAACAGAACAGAATAGAATAGAATAGAATAGAATAGAACAGAACAGAATAGAATAGAATAGAACAGAATAGAATAGAATAGAATAGAATAGAATAGAATAGAATAGAACAGAACAGAACAGAATAGAATAGAATAGAATAGAACAGAACAGAATAGAATAGAATAGAATAGAATAGAACAGAACAGAATAGAATAGAATAGAATAGAATAGAATAGAATAGAATAGAATAGAACAGAATAGAATAGAATAGAATAGAATAGAATAGAATAGAATAGAATAGAACAGAACAGAATAGAATAGAACAGAACAGAACAGAATAGAATAGAATAGAATAGAATAGAATAGAATAGAATAGAATAGAATAGAACAGAATAGAATATAATATAATAGAATAGAATAGAATAGAATAGAATAGAATAGAATAGAATAGAACAGAACAGAACAGAATAGAATAGAATAGAACAGAATAGAACAGAATAGAATAGAATAGAATAGAATAGAATAGAATAGAATAGAATAGAATAGAATAGAATAGAAAAGAATAGAATAGAATAGAATAGAACAGAATAGAATAGAATAGAACAGAATAGAACAGAATATAATAGAATAGAATAGAATAGAACAGAATAGAATAGAATAGAACAGAATAGAATAGAATAGAATAGAATAGAATAGAACAGAATAGAATAGAATAGAACAGAATAGAACAGAATATAATAGAATAGAATAGAAAAGAATAGAATAGAATAGAACAGAATAGAATAGAATAGAATAGAATAGAATAGAATAGAATAGAATAGAACAGAATAGAATAGAATAGAATAGAATAGAATAGAATAGAATAGAATAGAATAGAACAGAATAGAATAGAATAGAACAGAATAGAACAGAATATAATAGAATAGAATAGAATAGAACAGAATAGAATAGAATAGAACAGAATAGAATAGAATAGAATAGAATAGAATAGAATAGAATAGAACAGAATAGAATAGAATAGAACAGAACAGAATAGATAGAATAGAATAGAACAGAATAGAATAGAATAGAATAGAACAGAATAGAATAGAATAGAACAGAATAGAATAGAATAAAACAGAACAGAATAGAATAGAATAGAACAGAACAGAACAGAATAGGACAGAACAGAATAGAATAGAACAGAATAGAATAGAACAGAATAGAATAGAACAGAATAGAATAGAATAGAATAGAACAGAACAGAATAGAATAGAATAGAATAGAATAGAACAGAATAGAATAGAATAGAATAGAATAGAATAGAATAGAACAGAATAGAATAGAATAGAACAGAATAGAACAGAATATAATAGAATAGAATAGAACAGAATAGAATAGAATAGAACAGAATAGAATAGAATAGAATAGAATAGAATAGAATAGAACAGAATAGAATAGAATAGAACAGAATAGAACAGAATATAATAGAATAGAATAGAATAGAACAGAATAGAATAGAATAGAACAGAATAGAATAGAATATAATAGAATAGAATAGAATAGAATAGAATAGAACAGAACAGAATAGAATAGAATAGAATAGAATAGAATAGAACAGAATAGAATAGAATAGAACAGAATAGAACAGAATATAATAGAATAGAATATAATAGAACAGAATAGAATAGAATAGAACAGAATAGAATAGAATAGAATAGAATAGAATAGAATAGAACAGAATAGAATAGAATAGAACAGAACAGAATAGAATAGAATAGAATAGAACAGAATAGAATAGAATAGAATAGAACAGAATAGAATAGAATAGAATAGAACAGAATAGAATAGAATAAAACAGAACAGAATAGAATAGAATAGAACAGAACAGAACAGAATAGAACAGAACAGAATAGAATAGAACAGAATAGAATAGAACAGAATAGAATAGACCAGAATAGAATAGAATAGAATAGAACAGAACAGAATAGAATAGAATAGAATAGAATAGAACAGAACAGAATAGAATAGAATAGAACAGAACAGAACAGAACAACAGAACAGAACAGAATAGAACAGAACAGAATAGAATAGAACAGAATAGAATAGAACAGAATAGAATAGAACAGAATAGAATAGAATAGAACAGAAGAGAATAGAATAGAATAGAATAGAACAGAATAGAATAGAATAGAACAGAATAGAATAGAATAGAATAGAATAGAACAGAATAGAATAGAACAGAACAGAACAGAATAGAATAGAATAGAACAGAATAGAATAGAATAGAATAGAATAGAATAGAACAGAATAGAATAGAATAGAACAGAATAGAACAGAATATAATAGAATAGAATAGAACAGAATAGAATAGAATAGAACAGAATAGAATAGAATAGAATAGAATAGAATAGAATAGAATAGAATAGAATAGAATAGAACAGAATAGAATAGAATAGAACAGAATAGAACAGAATATAATAGAATAGAATAGAATAGAACAGAATAGAATAGAATAGAACAGAATAGAATAGAATAGAATAGAATAGAATAGAATAGAATAGAATAGAATAGAATAGAACAGAATAGAATAGAATAGAATAGAATAGAATAGAATAGAACAGAATAGAACAGAATATAATAGAATAGAATAGAATAGAACAGAATAGAATAGAATAGAACAGAAAGAATAGAATAGAATAGAATAGAATAGAATAGAACAGAATAGAATAGAATAGAACAGAACAGAATAGAATAGAATAGAATAGAACAGAATAGAATAGAATAGAATAGAACAGAATAGAATAGAATAGAATAGAACAGAATAGAAAAGAATAAAACAGAACAGAATAGAATAGAATAGAACAGAACAGAACAGAATAGAACAGAACAGAATAGAATAGAACAGAATAGAATAGAACAGAATAGAATAGAACAGAATAGAATAGAATAGAATAGAACAGAACAGAATAGAATAGAATAGAATAGAATAGAACAGAACAGAATAGAATAGAATAGAACAGAACAGAACAGAACAACAGAACAGAACAGAATAGAACAGAACAGAATAGAATAGAACAGAATAGAATAGAACAGAATAGAATAGAACAGAATAGAATAGAATAGAACAGAATAGAATAGAATAGAACAGAATAGAATAGAATAGAATAGAATAGAACAGAATAGAATAGAATAGAACAGAATAGAATAGAATAGAATAGAATAGAATAGAATAGAACAGAATTGAATAGAACAGAACAGAACAGAATAGAATAGAATAGAACAGAATAGAATAGAATAGAATAGAATAGAATAGAACAGAATTGAATAGAATAGAATAGAACAGAACAGAATAGAATAGAATAGAACAGAACAGAACAGAATAGAACAGAACAGAATAGAATAGAACAGAATAGAATAGAACAGAATAGTATAGAATAGAACAGAATAGAATAGAATAGAACAGAATAGAATAGAATAGAACAGAATATAATAGAATAGAATAGAATAGAACAGAATAGAATAGAATAGAACAGAATAGAATAGAATAGAATAGAATAGAATAGAATAGAATAGAACAGAATAGAATAGAATAGAACAGAACAGAATAGAATAGAATAGAATAGAACAGAATAGAATAGAATAGAACAGAATAGAATAGAACAGAATAGAACAGAATAGAATAGAATAGAACAGAATAGAACAGAATATAATAGAAAAGAATAGAATAGAACAGAATAGAATAGAATAGAACAGAATAGAATAGAATAGAATAGAATAGAATAGAATAGAACAGAATAGAATAGAATAGAACAGAACAGAATAGAATAGAATAGAATAGAACAGAATAGAATAGAATAGAATAGAACAGAATAGAATAGAATAGAATAGAATAGAACAGAATAGAATAGAATAAAACAGAACAGAATAGAATAGAATAGAACAGAACAGAACAGAATAGAACAGAACAGAATAGAATAGAACAGAATAGAATAGAACAGAATAGAATAGAACAGAATAGAATAGAATAGAATAGAACAGAATAGAATAGAATAGAATAGAATAGAACAGAACAGAATAGAATAGAATAGAACAGAACAGAACAGAACAACAGAACAGAACAGAATAGAACAGAACAGAATAGAATAGAAAAGAATAGAATAGAACAGAATAGAATAGAACAGAATAGAATAGAATAGAACAGAATAGAATAGAATAGAATAGAATAGAACAGAATAGAATAGAATAGAACAGAATAGAATAGAATAGAATAGAATAGAATAGAATAGAATAGAATAGAACAGAATAGAATAGAATAGAACAGAACAGAACAGAATAGAATAGAATAGAACAGAATAGAATAGAATAGAATAGAATAGAATAGAACAGAATTGAATAGAATAGAATAGAATAGAATAGAATAGAATAGAATAGAACAGAATAGAATAGAATAGAATAGAATAGAATAGAATAGAACAGAATAGAATAGAATAGAACAGAATAGAACAGAATATAATAGAATAGAATAGAATAGAACAGAATAGAATAGAATAGAACAGAATAGAATAGAATAGAATAGAATAGAAAAGAATAAAATAGAACAGAATAGAATAGAATAGAACAGAACAGAATAGAATAGAATAGAACAGAATAGAATAGAATAGAATAGAACAGAATAGAATAGAATAGAATAGAACAGAATAGAATAGAATAAAACAGAACAGAATAGAATAGAATAGAACAGAACAGAACAGAATAGAACAGAACAGAATAGAATAGAACAGAATAGAATAAAACAGAATAGAATAGAACAGAATAGAATAGAATAGAATAGAACAGAACAGAATAGAATAGAATAGAATAGAATAGAACAGAACAGAATAGAATAGAATAGAACAGAACAGAACAGAACAACAGAAAGGAACAGAATAGAACAGAACAGAATAGAATAGAACAGAATAGAATAGAACAGAATAGAATAGAACAGAATAGAATAGAACAGAATAGAATAGAATAGAATAGAATAGAACAGAATAGAATAGAACAGAATAGAATAGAATAGAATAGAATAGAATAGAATAGAATAGAACAGAATAGAATAGAATAGAACAGAACAGAACAGAATAGAATAGAATAGAACAGAATAGAATAGAATAGAATAGAATAGAATAGAACAGAATTGAATAGAATAGAATAGAACAGAACAGAATAGAATAGAATAGAACAGAACAGAACAGAATAGAACAGAACAGAATAGAATAGAACAGAATAGAATAGAACAGAATAGAATAGAATAGAACAGAATAGAATAGAATAGAACAGAATAGAATAGAATAGAACAGAATATAATAGAATAGAATAGAATAGAACAGAATAGAATAGAATAGAACAGAATAGAATAGAATAGAATAGAATAGAATAGAATAGAACAGAATAGAATAGAAAAGAACAGAACAGAATAGAATAGAATAGAATAGAATAGAATAGAATAGAATAGAACAGAATAGAATAGAATAGAACAGAATAGAATAGAATAGAACAGAATAGAACAGAATATAATAGAATAGAATAGAATAGAACAGAATAGAATAGAATAGAACAGAATAGAATAGAATAGAATAGAATAGAATAGAACAGAATAGAATAGAATAGAACAGAACAGAATAGAATAGAATAGAACAGAATAGAATAGAATAGAATAGAACAGAATAGAATAGAATAGAATAGAATAGAATAGAACAGAATAGAATAGAATAAAACAGAACAGAATAGAATAGAATAGAACAGAACAGAACAGAATAGAACAAAACAGAATAGAATAGAACAGAATAGAATAGAACAGAATAGAATAGAACAGAATAGAATAGAACAGAATAGAATAGAATAGAATAGAACAGAACAGAATAGAATAGAATAGAATAGAATAGAACAGAACAGAATAGAATAGAATAGAACAGAACAGAACAGAACAACAGAACAGAACAGAATAGAACAGAAAAGAATAGAATAGAACAGAATAGAATAGAACAGAATAGAATAGAACAGAATAGAATAGAATAGAATAGAATAGAATAGAATAGAATAGAACAGAATAGAATAGAATAGAACAGAATAGAATAGAATAGAATAGAATAGAATAGAACAGAATAGAATAGAACAGAACAGAACAGAATAGAATAGAATAGAACAGAATAGAATAGAATAGAATAGAATAGAATAGAACAGAATTGAATAGAATAGAATAGAACAGAATAGAACAGAACAGAACAGAATAGAACAGAACAGAATAGAATAGAACAGAATAGAATAGAACAGAATAGAATAGAACAGAATAGAATAGAATAGAATAGAACAGAATAGAATAGAATAGAATAGAACAGAATAGAATAGAATAGAATAGAATAGAACAGAATAGAATAGAACAGAATAGAATAGAACAGAATAGAATAGAATAGAACAGAATAGAATAGAACAGAATAGAATAGAATAGGATAGAATAGAACAGAACAGAATAGAATAGAATAGAATAGAATAGAACAGAATAGAATAGAACAGAATAGAACAGAATAGAATAGAATAGAATAGAACAGAATAGAATAGAATAGAATATAATAGAACAGAACAGAATAGAACAGAACAGAACAGAATAGAATAGAATAGAATAGAATAGAACAGAACAGAATAGAATAGAATAGAATAGAATAGAACAGAATAGAATAGAATAGAACAGAAAAGAATAGAACAGAACAGAACAGAATAGAACAGAATAGAATAGATCAGAATAGAACAGAACAGAACAGAACAGAATAGAATAGAATAGAATAGAATAGAACAGAATATAATAGAACAGAACAGAACAGAACAGAATAGAACAGAGTAGAACAGAACAGAATAGAATAGAATAGAATAGAATAGAACAGAATAGAATAGAACAGAACAGAATAGAACAGAACAGAATAGAATAGAATAGAATAGAATAGAATAGAACAGAACAGAATAGAATAGAACAGAATAGAACAGAACAGAACAGAATAGAATAGAATATAACAGAACAGAACAGAACAGAATAGAATATAACAGAACAGAACAGAATAGAATAGAATAGAATAGAACAGAATAGAATAGAACAGAACAGAACAGAATAGAACAGAATAGAACAGAACAGAACAGAATAGAATAGAATAGAATAGAACAGAATAGAATAGAATAGAACAGAACAGAATAGAATAGAATAGAATAGAATAGAACAGAATAGAATAGAACAGAACAGCACAGAATAGAATAGAATAGAACAGAACAGAATAGAATAGAATAGAATAGAATAGAACAGAATAGAATAGAACAGAATAGAATAGAACAGAACAGAATAGAATAGAACAGAATAGAATAGAACAGAACAGAACAGAATAGAACAGAATAGAACAGAACAGAACAGAACAGAATAGAACAGAATAGAACAGAATAGAACAGAACAGAACAGAACAGAACAGAATAGAATAGAATAGAATAGAATAGAACAGAATAGAACAGAACAGAACAGAACAGAATAGAATAGAATAGAATAGAACAGAATAGAACAGAACAGAACAGAACAGAATAGAATAGAATAGAATAGAACAGAAAAGAACAGAATAGAATAGAATAGAACAGAAGAGAATAGAATAGAACAGAATAGAACAGAACAGAACAGAATAGAATAGAATAGAACAGAACAGAACAGAATAAAATAGAATAGAATAGAACAGAACAGAACAGAATAGAATAGAATAGAATAGAACAGAACAGAATAGAATAGAATAGAATAGAATAGAATAGAACAGAATAGAATAGAACAGAATAGAATAGAACAGAACAGAATAGAACAGAATAGAACAGAACAGAATATAATAGAACAGAACAGAACAGAACAGAATAGAACAGAACAGAATAGAACAGAATAGAATAGAATAGAATAGAACAGAATAGAATAGAACAGAACAGAACAGAACAGAACAGAATAGAACAGAATAGAATAGAACAGAACAGAACAGAATAGAACAGAACAGAATAGAATAGAATAGAACAGAACAGAATTGAATAGAATAGAATAGAATAGAACAGAATAGAACAGAACAGAACAGAATAGAACAGAACAGAACAGAATAGAATAGAATAGAATAGAACAGAATAGAACAGAACAGAACAGAATAGAATAGAATAGAATAGAACAGAATAGAACAGAACAGAACAGAACAGAACAGAATAGAATAGAATAGAACAGAACAGAACAGAATAGAATAGAATAGAATAGAATAGAACAGAATAGAACAGAACAGAACAGAATAGAACAGAACAGAACAGAATAGAATAGAATAGAATAGAACAGAATAGAACAGAACAGAACAGAACAGAACAGAATAGAATAGAATAGAATAGAACAGAACAGAATAGAATAGAATAGAATAGAATAGAATAGAACAGAATAGAATAGAATAGAATAGAATAGAACAGAACAGAATAGAACAGAATAGAACAGAACAGAATATAATAGAACAGAACAGAACAGAACAGAATAGAACAGAACAGAATAGAACAGAATAGAATAGAAAAGAATAGAACAGAATAGAATAGAACAGAACAGAACAGAATAGAACAGAATAGAATAGAACAGAACAGAACAGAATAGAACAGAACAGAATAGAATAGAATAGAACAGAACAGAACAGAATTGAATAGAATAGAATAGAATAGAATAGAATAGAATAGAACAGAATAGAACAGAACAGAACAGAATAGAACAGAACAGAACAGAACAGAACAGAATAGAATAGAATAGAACAGAACAGAACAGAATAGAATAGAATAAAATAGAATAGAATAGAATAAAAAAAATGTTCAATATATTATAAAAAAATAAAATTAAGATTAAAGCACAATTATTTAAAGAAAATTTTAACCATACCGACCCGAAAAAATTACCTAAGTTAATTTTCTTGAAATTAAAGGATTTGTATAGCCACAGTCAAAGTTGCAAAGTCGTTGCTAAGAGTCACGCAGAGTTGCAAAGAGTCCATTGAGTCGCAAGGTGTCATACAGAATCACACAGTCATAGTAAGAATTTTATGAACAACTGCACTGAGTGACAGAGAGTCAAACACAAGTGGAGTCATCAAGCTGTTCTTTTCATCACTTGAGACACACACACACACACATGCACGTGTTGAAAGATCGGTTATATTACGGAATATTCTGTCCAAACATCTGCTGATCAATCTAATTATTTCCTCTCTAAGAAATAAAAACATGCAAAGCACGCAGCACAATTAGATATTCCGCTTCCATTATTTAGTGTCAAACATAAAACAAAATAAAACATGAATTTCATCCCTTACAGCTGATATCATCCGCCGAAATAACGCAACGTTTTAATGTCACAGCTGTTAGAAACACAAACTTCCAACTGCAGGGCAGCTCAATCCTAACACCGAAAACTAGTGACCATTAAGAATTCGATGCTAGTTACCGACGTCATCATCATATTAAATGTGTGTGTGTGTTTGTGCATGTGTGTATGGGAGACAGAGACAGAAAGATTGAAAGAGAGTTTGAGATCTTTATCTTATTTTATTAGAGAGTATTTTTTCAGAAAAAAAATATTATTCTAATATTATAGCCAATCTTCTATACTATAAAGTAGAAAGTAAGGCATATGTATTCATGTATGTATGTATGTATGTTACGAATAGAAATCAAAACCGTTTAACCAATCTTGATAAAACTTGGCAGAAATGTTCCTTTGGCACTAACTGGAACCGTGACGTATGTATAGTAGCCCTAAAACAAACTTAAGACCCTCAAAAAAAAAGGTGCCCAACTCTATGAAAGTATTCCTATTTTATGGATCTAGGCCATGTTTAAAATGTTCACACAAGAGAAAATCGAAAGGATCTAAATCTCATTTTTAAAACTACACTTTGTGCAGATAGTTTTTTATTTTGACACATGAAAATTACAAAATATATAGTCTATTGATTTCATAATGTAATAAAATTAACCTTCAAATTTGTGTTTCAAAAGCATTTTTACAAAAATTCGTTCCTTATATCTGTGAATTTAGAAGTACTGACGTACTGTATAATACCATTCATCTATCGAAGCCGACATCTAAAGTCTAGACTCTAGACTAGACAGTGTAGATCTAACTCTAATTCAAGATCTAATTCAAAAAGGAAAGATGTACTTTATACTTTAACACATTAACATACAAAATAAAGTTAATTCATTTCATATTTTAATCAAATTAACACTCCAATTTTGTGTTTCTAAAGCATTTTTCATACATTCGTTCGCTATAGCTTCCATATTGACATGCATTTTAATAAGCCCATTCATGTGTCGTGCACACCGCTATGTAAACACGCTATGATATGACAGTCTACACGAGGCTCAATATGGGGGATATTAAATATACTAACATACAATAATTAATAAGCTTCTTGAGACATTGAATTCACTCTTATAATTTCCTTTAATTTTTTTCCAAAACACTCTTAGTGACACGCAAATCCCCTAGACTCCCAAGTTTGCTAAGAGACTAAAGAGAGGCTCGAATTTTTTTGAATCTAGTGGAGCGTCAAAGTAAAATGTTTGAGAAACACTGTAGTAAGCCATTAGGTACATGTTTATTTATGCAAACTCTAAGATAGGAAGATAAAAAAAATATATACATACGTACTGTTAAAAACATTCTAAGAAAAGTAAATTAAAATATTTTTTTTAATATCAGGAACTCACCTTTGTCCTCCTTGGTTGTAGGTTTCATTTTCTGTGACGTAACCAGCACAGACATGAGCAACCACACAATAATCGTGAACGTAGCCATTTGTAAAAGCGTGTCTATTCTCACGAAAGTTATCCTTACAGTTCGCTGCAGCATCCTGAATGGCAAGTGACAAAGGTCAAACAATTAATATTTTTTTCCCGCTGTGTCCTTCAGCTGAACTGGAGCAGACGTGACCTAATTTCAAAACAGGATATTCCTTACAGAGAATCTAAACTCGATCAAATACTGCCAACTATTTCTCCTTGAATATCATGGAAACAAAACAAGTACATTGTTTGTGAAATATATCTAAAACGTAACAGAAATGTTACAAAGCTTGAACTAATCATTTTACTATGACGTCAGAATGTTTCACTATAAAATGACGCATGGTTTGAAACATTATATGTACCACTCACAAAATGTCATTGTTTGTTAGTCTAATAAATTACCCAGAGGATTGCTTTAAGATTCAAGGAAAAATGTGCAAAGAATTTCACGACAGTAAACACACACACGGACACTTACGTACAATTACATTTCTTTGTTGACTTGCGGCTTTGTTGTTTGTTTGGTTTTTTGTTCGTTTCAATAAAGAGTCGATTTAGTTTCTGTTATCAATATTATATGCTGTATCGGTTGTCGTTCTTATGTTTACATGTGCTTGTAACTCGTCCGTAAGAAGGTGTTCACGAAATGTGTGTTGTGTAGTCATTCAGTGTATTAAAGCCATACTAAATAGACATGGTTCTCGTCTCTGTTATCTTTATGTTCATAACAGTTTCCCTAAAATCTGTTTTTCTAACGTTGAAAATAGAAGCAGATGTCTTTTTATTGTTTTATTGTGAACATTCTCTAGCCATTTTGAAACTATAACCAATTGGCTAGGGGAAGGTGGGGCTAGTTGTCACAGTTTGCAAATTGCAATGTGTTCAATATATTTAGAATTCATTGATTCTCACCAAACTTAACATGCTGTAACTTAAACATTCAGGCAACAATTAGAGTAAATGAAATAAACTTTATCTCTTTATTTATCAAAGTTATACAACAAAAAAGTGGCTGCGTTGAGGTTGTGACAATTTGCCCCACACCGGGGTAAGTTGACATAGGGCATGGGGTAAAATGTCACACATTAAAAAAATCACCATATCTTGCTATGTCTAAAAGAAATAGCATATTAAGTAAAGACTTTGTTCTTGTAGTAGTTTCCTTGACTGGCCGTCGTGAAAGAATGATATATATGTGGAGGTTCTGAAAAGTTTTGGACCTAACAAGGAAAGCTGTAGGTTTTTCTTCAAAATAATGTTTATTTTTTTTCTATATAATATTTGTAAAATATTTGTTCACTTCTTCCAGCAATGCACCCACATCCAACCTATCTAAATAGTAGGACTAGGTAACTTCTTTCCTAAAATAAATGTTGCGCTCGGAGGACATCTTTTCTGTGTGTTGATGCTGTCATAACCTTTGTAAACAGCCTTATTTAAAGAGAAAGTCGCTTAATACTATTTAGGTATCTATTTAGGTATCATCCATAAAAAGGAATCAATAAAGCAAATAATTATTAATAAACAAATATTAATATTAAAATTTGTTTTCAAAATGCTTAATCTTCATTGGTGCAAATTGTCCCAACTGTGACATATACCCCAACCTGTGTGACAACTTACCCCACAACAATTTTCAGAACATTTATACCAATAACATTTTATCGGGTCGAGCTTTAAGAAAAAAACTAACTTCAATGTGTAACTAATACACAGAGACAGGAAACAGTGTAATGTTAAACAATCATCTCAACATTATAAGTGTTTTTCAACAAAATTACACAAAAATAAAATTCCACTTTCCGAACAGTCAAAAACAATGAATCCTGATAATTTTAATATACGAAAAGGTATCGACTTCATTTTATAACTATTTGCAAATGTTTCCGTAAACATCTCAGATGTAGTTTCCCATTTGTAATAGCGCATTACATGACATCGATATATTTATTGTGTGTCACAACTTAACCTTGTGACATTTCACCCCACCTTCCCCTACAACTAGAGGCTCTGATGTGTTATAGTCATCAATCTATTTATCTGAATCAAATGCGTAGTAAGTTGCAGTATGAATGATATAATGTAATATGCTGTACATATTTAGGGATACAATCACAAATGTATAGAACATTGAACAAACTTTCCTTTTCTACTTTATGTTGTGGTATAGTTGTCTACTTCAATTTCCTAGTAAGAAAATATTTTAAAACAACTGTAATAGCTACATTGATGAATCAGATACGTAAGACAAAACAGTAAAAAAAATATTTGTAATTTATGTAATTATTTAAAAGTTTATTTACAGAAAGAAATTGTTATTTAAATATATTCTCTGATTAATCCTGTTCATTTCTAAACAGGCTTGAATTGTTGGAAATTTTTTTTTTTAATAATGTGTCACATCTATGTTAGACTTAATTGTAACTAAGGGCAGTAAGAGCTGATAGCCCAGCAGTAAGAGCTGACAGCTCAGCAGTAAGAGCTGACAGCCCAGCAGTAAGAGCTGAAAGCCCAGCAGTAAGAGCTGACAGCCCAGCAGTAAGAGCTGACAGCCCAGCAGTAAGAGCTGACATCTCAGCAGTAAGAGCTGACAGCCCAGCAGTAAGAGCTGAAAGCCCAGCAGTAAGAGCTGACAGCCCAGCAGTAAGAGCTGACAGCCCAGCAGTAAGAGCTGACAGCCCAGCAGTAAGAGTAAGAGCTGACAGCCCAGCAGTAAGAGCTGACATCTCAGCAGTAAGAGCTGACAGCCCAGCAGTAAGAGCTAACAGCCCAGCAGTAAGAGCTAACAGCTCAGCAGTAAGAGCTAACAGCTCAGCAGTAAGAGCTAAACTAAAATGCCATTGATCAAAAGTAACGAGGGTTGAAAAGAAAAAGTTCGTTTTTCTTGGGCAATTCAAACTGTTGGAGTGTTGGTTGAGTGGTGAAGTGCTCTGTTTGTGAATCGAGAGGTTTTGAGTTCGATTCCAGGTGAAGACTGGAATTTTAGAAGTAAGGACGCCTCTGAGTGCTCATGTCTCTAATGGGTAACTTAAAATCGCAATAAAGGCGGTTAGACATTGTGCTGATTATATGACACCCTCGTTAACTGTCAGTCTTAGAAACATCGAGCTCTCTAGATCTTATACTTTGACGTGTTCATGATACTAACTCAGATATTAATTTTAAAGCACCAAAAATACAAACCAGTGCTTTAAAAAAAAAAAAAAAAAAAAAAAAAACACGATGATTTAACATATTTAAAAAATTACCAACAATTAACCTCTACCTAACAACTATACAAGAATCATGCTATATTATTTTGACCTAACATAAACTTTTTTTTAATTAAGAGAAAAAAATGAAATGACCATTACATCATTTTGTTAGCTCGGTCAATCAACGAGCGATGACCAAACTATAAAATTATATACATGTAGCACTAAGTATAATCATAGACACACGCGCTCACTTAGAAAAACACTGACCACTAAAAACAATCCTGAAGCGACACAGCCCGATCATTAGCAGAAGTGCTAGTCCAAGGTGGGGATGCCGGTCAACGGTGCCTCTAGCTTTGGGTGACGCCGGCTTGCTGGTCATTGCGTCAAGACACTTCCACCGCTGGCCCTCTATCCTTTCTTTAAGCACCCCCTATGGTGGAAGAGATGCCCAGCGGAAGGAGCGGGTAAGGCCATTAACTCTTCATTCTTTTTGAAATCCTAAAAGTAGAGAGAAAATTGAAGTCATGTATTATTTATACTAAGATAATAGAGTACATATTGTTTTGCTTTAAAATTTTGTTGTAAAATGTTAGCGCTCTACTGATGTAGTGAATACAAAAGCTGTTTTTATTATCATGAATCAGAACTAAAGTAACAATTTTAATACTTAGATAATTTAGTATACAATCTATGTATGCAATTTGAACTATTATATATCTACCTTTGATTTATATCATAATTACTATATGTCTGACATTTTAAAAAAGTCATTCTAGATGTTTGTAAGCGTAAAATTGATATCATTATCAAATGTAAGAAATATGTCTCAGTACTACAGGACTGTCTAGAACTATCACTTTAAATGATCCGCGTATACAGTGTTCGTTAGCTTCGCGCCCCCACCCCTAAAACACGCTTGACTAGCTAGGAAAACTGCTGGCCGATACTGAAATGTGAGAGACAGTGAAGCAGTACATTATGTACACTTGCTACAGGTTTGACCATCGTAAGCAAGACATCCTGTTGCATATTGTGTCCTGTTTTAATCAAACCAAAGACGTCAACAAAAAAGAATACAATCCTTAGGGATAGGCAGGGCCGTTTGAACGTAAGACAGGGACAACATTAGAATCGCATTAAACATTTTCCCTTTCAGACCTTGCGATCAGTTGGGCAGATGGTGCTAAGGTCATATCTTTAGCCAACGGTTAACGAGCAGGTCGTCATGTGGCCAACACAACGATCAACCGCCTTTACTTACCCAAACTAAGGTCAGATGCCCAATCCCGAAATTCAAACCCCAGTCTTCACCAAGATTCGAACCCAGGATCCCAGGTTCGGAATCCCAGCGCGTAACCGCTTTCTTTTTAAAAATATTAAAACATGCGTTATTATGATGTTTTTATGTGATAACTACTTAAATATAGATTTATAAAAACTATGCTAATACAAACGTTTTTTTTTTCAGGTCAATAAAAGCTTTAAAAAAATATTTTTGCACAATCTCACCCCCCCCCCCCGTCCCAAAGAGCAGTCTCTTGTTTGCGAGTCGCTGCTTTAAGTTGATGTAACATTAAGCAGATGAAACATATACAGATGTAAAAGAACTATACCTTATTTCTTTGATAACAAGATTGTCCAGTATCTGTGCTATCAGTAGAGCAATGATCCTAATAGTCACCTCTGAAAAGTAGCATAATAGTTAATGTATAAGACTTATGATTTCTAGAAACTGTGAGACGTTACAGTAGAACATGCAACTTAAATAATCTAGCGTTCAGAAATGAAAAGTTCAAATGAAAAACCTAAATCGATGTGGCTTTTATTTATTTCATTATAATTTAAACCTAAATTCGCAATAGACTTTGACATGCAGTTTAGAATACTTATAGTAGATGTACAGTTTTCCAAAGACCCTTGCGCGCGCAAAGGTCAAATTTCCGCCAAGTGGAGAGCGCTATTTAATTTCATATACGTACAGTATGTGTAGATATGAACAGCAGCACTCCCCCAATCACTCTATACTTTGACGATTAAATAACCATTTCGCATTCCCATAGTAATTTTGACATGCTCTTACTTTTATATTTTTAAAACACTCCTTAATTGTTCAGTCATTTTTTTTTAATGACATACACCACTGTATTGATACAGACTTGATACGTACAGTATGTATACCGTTACTACAATCTGACATGCAGAAAGCACGGAGGCAACATTTTTGTGTGCTCTACAAATTTGTTCGTTTCAAATACTAGACATAAACATCGGGCAGCCGCGCAGAAAACTCGGGATGCTGTTTAATAGAAAGCGGAGTATTTTTTCATTATGTTAATTTTTTTTATTAAACCCGCGGTAAACCCTCTCGCGAAAGTCAAAGGAATAACAGTACCTTTTCAAAGAGAAAGAAAATTCTATTGTTATCCTTTTGTTATTATATTATTATCATATTGTTATTGTATCGTTATTATATTGTTATTCTGAATATTTTAAACTTTGTTTCAGAAAAACATTTAAAAAATTGACCACGTAATGTGGAAAGGGAGATTATCGCATTAAAACTGCATTAAGGAAGGAGAGAAATAATTATGTAATTTTCTTTTTCTAGCCTGTTGTTATTATCACGTGTGAACATTATAAGTCCAGTTTGCCTATTCACTTTAAATATGACATCTACTAGTTGATCTTATAACGGTTTGGTTTTGAACTTTATGGTCATATCACAAGGCCTTCAGGGCTAGAAAAACCTTCCTTATCAGGAACATTATCAGGAAAAAGAAGAAGAGGCAGACAAAGAAACCGATTTAATGACGACATTAAAGAATGTCATTGAAAGAGACTCTATTTAAGGCAAAAGACTTTGTGGAATGGAGAAAGACGCTCGACAAATGATGTGTGGTGCCCCAGCGATTAAACAGACTAAGGTGTCGGTGAAGGTGAAGTTCACCATTGGCCATAGCAACAGATTAGCTTTTCATCTTCTGACCTTAAAGATAGCAAGGTCTGATATAGGAACGTGAGTGTGTCATCAAAATTTAAGTTTACGCCTGAGGCGTTGATATGTCGTACAAGCGCGAAAAGAGAAGTGGCGAACTCTAGGTTATTGACGTAAAGCGAAGTGGTGAACTCTAGGCTATTGACGTAAAGGGAAGTGGTGACTCTAGGCTATTGACGTAAAGGGAAGTGGCGAACTCTAGGCTATTGACGTAAAGGGAAGTGGTGAACTCTAGGCTATTGACGTAAAGCGAAGTGGTGAACTCTAGGCTATTGACGTAAAGGGAAGTGGTGAACTCTAGGCTATTGACGTAATGCGAAGTGGTGAACTCTAGGCTATTGACGTAAAGGGAAGTGGTGAGCTCTAGGCTATTGACGTAAAGCGAAGTGGTGAACTCTAGGCTATTGACGTAAAGGGAAGTGGTGAACTCTAGGCCATCGACGCAAAGCGAAGTGGTGAACTCTAGGCTATTGACGTAAAGCGAAGTGTTGAACTCTAGGCTATTGACGTAAAGGGAAGTGGTGAACTCTAGGCTATTGACGTAAAGCGAAGTGGTGAACTCTAGGCTATTGACGTAAAGGGAAGTGGTGAACTCTAGGCTATTGACGTAAAGCGAAGTGGTGAACTCTAGGCTATTGACGTAAAGGGAAGTGGTGAACTCTAGGCTATTGACGTTAAGGGAAGTGGTGAACTCTAGGCTATTGACGTAAAGCGAAGTGGTGAACTCTAGTCTTTTGACGTAAAGCGAAGTGGTGAACTCTAGGCTATTGACGTTAAGGGAAGTGGTGAACTCTAGGCTATTGACGTAAAGCAAAGTGTTGAACTCTAGGCTATTGACGTAAAGGGAAGTGGTGAACTCTAGGCCATTGACGTAAAGGGAAGTGGTAAACTCTAGGCCATTGACGTAAAGCGAAGTGGTGAACTCTAGGCTATTGACGTAAAGCGAAGTGGTGAACTCTAGGTTATTGACGTAAAGCGAAGAGGTGAACTCTAGGCTATTGACGTAAAGCGAAGTGGTGAACTCTAGGTTATTGACATAAAGCGAAGAGGTGAACTCTAGGCTATTGACGTAAAGCGAAGTGGTGAACTCTAGGCTATTGACATAAAGCGAAGAGGTGAACTCTAGGCTATTGACGTAAAGCGAAGTGGTGAACTCTAGGCTATTGACGTAAAGCGAAGTGGTGAACTCTAGGCTATTGACGTAAAGCGAAGTGGTGAACTCTAGGCTATTGACGTAACTACAAGAAGAGCACAAAGAGCAATCAGATGCAGGGATCGAACTGATAAAATGTTCACATAACTATTTGCACAACCAATCATTTGGTCACGTCTCCACGAGACCCTAGTCGAAACGCTCGTAACGTTTGACCGGCTTGTCCTGCCCACTAGACAGCGATGTTTTTACGGGATTATTGATTTGTGATTGGTCTGGGGGTCATCAAAATGATGGCATAATGCAACAAAAACAAATGTGAGTAAATGGTTTTACTCGGGAATTATGGGAACGGACTCAAAGCTGAAATCTATGTAGTGATAGGTATCCAGGTGGAAGTCAATTTAGTTATTCCAATCAAAATGGAAATCAAAGTAGTCTTTTTAATCCAACGGGGGATACATATAGTCTTATAATTAAAGTGGGAATCAGTATAGTAGTTTAAAACAAAGGGGAATTAAAGTAGTCTTTTTGAATAAAATAATTATTGGATGCTTTGTGTCATTAGTTGGTGTTCAATTACACATAGCACACAGTGATCGACATAATAAAAATAATTATAACAAAATTCGACTATTTTTCTATGTGTATCATTTTAATAACACAATTTAATTATTAGATAATGAAAACAATATCATCATTTCAATTATTGACGAATTAATCAATTGATATAGTTCTAACTTGTTCACTTCTAAAGCGTTTCCCCATAAAGGCTCAAGTCGCAATTAAGTATGTGCGATCTGTCTGTCCGTCCGTCTGTCACGTTCAGATCGTTAAAATTAGACATCATGGTGTTTTAGATCTTGCAACGGCTTCTTTTGTCTTTAATTTTAAAATACAGCGCTTTTTTCTCTTTTTTTAGGGTGGTAAGTTTTCGTAATTAATAACTCATGAATAGATTCGCGCATTAATAAAATAAAAATAGCACTTTAGTTCAAAATGGAAAATATTAATAGCTTATGGCTCATAATTATTTTGTTTTTTTAAATTAACTATCATTAATTACTTAAACACTCATTTAAATGTTGCTTTTTTTTTTTTTAGTTTTTTTTTGTCTAGCATTTGCTTCAGTTTCGTCTATACACACACACACACACAGTAAGTTTACATCCTTAGAGCACATTCAAACCAAATCGAAGCCAAACATATATCTAATTTAGCCATTTTTAAATTATTAGATCCAAACAACAATAATTAAATAATTCAAAGATTAAAAGTGATAGAGACGCAATATGCTATTATATTGTCATCACTTATATCTAAATGAATATTTACATAGATATTTTGGGCCGTGTTCTGATTTATCTTCCGAGGTACAGTCACTACATTGAAAACGACATGACTTAATCTAGATCTAGATGTAGAGAATTAGGACAGGGTATTTCGATACAAATAATTTTATAAAACCTTCATTGCTAAAAATCGGCCACAACTTGTTGAGATATGTGTCCTTTTTAAAAAAAAATTGCGCATGGCCTCCATCATCATCCAGTTCCGAGAACGAATCCTGATTCCAGAGACTTGGTTTTTAAATTGCTTTTGTATAGCGCAACATTCACGCAACTACATGCTCAGTGCGCTATGAGTTAGGTTTCCGTGCTGTCTTTAGGCTATCAAGGAAGGCTCTAGTTCAAATCCTCATTCGAATTTTTGTTTTAATTTTGTTGACGTTACCCTCCCCTACCCTCCTAGCCGCTATTAGTTTGGTGTCGTCAGTCTGTCGATCTGTCTCTTTTAGACTCCCCCCTTCCCCGTAAAAGCTGATTTCTCGTTTAGGCCAACACAAAAAATAAATAATAAAAATGTAATTTAAAAAAATGCAATATTTTTTAGAGATCTCTTTATGGAAAATTTGTTGTTCAATTTGTTTCCAATTTAAAACTAGCCGAATTATTATTTTAAATTGCTTTTCTGTCTAATATTACATTTTTTGATATTTATTCAGATTTATTTAGTTACTTAGATTTCAATAGCTCGAAACTTAACATTGTTTTCACTTTTTGAAGCTAGAAACAACAAGATCAAACCAAAACACTGAGCTATTCCCCTCCAATGTAGATTGATGGATCATTCTGTCATTTGCATAAAAGAATTATCACTAAGAGATTTCCGTCTGTGGAAGAAAGACTTCTGCTCACTTTTTAAAAATCCAAAAATCTTTTACTGAATTTAAAGAGAGTAATGAGACGGTACTTTTAACATAACTTTAGTTAACGGACACATTTCAAGTATATAGTTTACACTTTACATAAGATCACTTTTAAAATACATGTTTCTGTTATAACAGAGAATGGTTTCTTTCATTTCTTTGTTTATTATATATTTTAATTTGAATTCAAAAGTTTTAATAAGAAATATCTTTTTAAGATCAAATGAGTGTCGATTTCATGTGAAACAACATCAGTTTCACATTCCAGAGAAGATGCTAAATAAGAACAGGTATACAGTAATCTATGCCATCAACATAAACAAGTCAGACAATAGATCTTTTCAAAGTAAGCAAATACAACACAACGTCAAATTGAAATAGTAATCCAGTGATTCTTAAACTTTTACCACTGACACCAAATACAGTAAACAGACTTAAAAAGGCTCTAAGCTATTTGAGAAATGCTGCCCCTTTCGTGCCCTTATTAAGTCCAGATAGTAGTATGTCAGTGCTAAATACAGGATGGCTAAGTGTTACGATCATCAATAGTGCTAGATGTTACAATCAAACTTGATGTCAAGATGTCACGTTGAAGCACAATCAATGATCGTAATTGCCGAGGATCTTGAAGTCGTCTTTAATAAGATGATCGTATAAAAGTAGCTAGATCTAGTTGATAATACGATCATTCAGAATGTTGCCAGTTGATAAGAGGATCATCTAGAAGTTGCCAATCGCTAAGTCAATCTAAGTATGTTTTCTATATTCAATGAAGAAACTTCTCTTCGTCTAGAACAAATGCTTTAATTCAAAACTTGGAAAAGCTATTCACAAATAATTACAATGGTTAAATGTACTTGAATAGAACAGACTAAATATAATTCTGCTAAAAAATGATCTACACAATAATGTAAAATATACGTCTGAATCCTAACACGTTCCGCACGACACTAACTAAAAATCTAGAATCTTTCCCCGGGTATAGCGTTGTCACGTGTCTAACATCCCCTCGTTGCAATGCCAACCAATAAATGCAGCTCAATGTACAATAATTAATACTTTAAACCAATCATATTTATTTCCAAACATGATCCTGCTGCGTGATAGAAAATTTCCCCGAGGTAGCTAAAATTCTGCCGACAAGCTAAATATAGACTGTTGCTAAATATAGATACAGTGTACGTGACACTAGGATACAAGATTCCTACAACAGGAACTCATACACGTTCTGAGAAGTAAATGAGAGTCTATAGATAATTAGTATTATTTTAAAATGTAAAGCAGAAATAATATTAATTAGAACATACTAAGCAGTTCATAGTTCACAGGAGGCATCGAAAGTGTGCACCAAGAACTTCAAGACACACATTAGCAGTAATTAGCACGTCTCTCTGTGCTTTGGAAAATATTGCGTCAGTTCATTTGGTGTGATTTCCGCTATTGTTTCAAACTCTTCGAGTCCTGAATGGGTTTGTTATTGTACAAGTTAACCTTTAAGTAACCACGCAAATAAAATCGCATTCAAATCTGAGAGGCCATAAGCTCCGGGACTAATGGCTAGTTCCTTCCTTATATTATAAATGGAAGTTTTCATCATAAACTAGGAAAATAATTTCTCTGTGGAAAAAAAATATTTAAAAAAGCGATTAAAAAATGTGAAAGAAGTTTGTGTAAATGTCGATATGTAAGCCTAAAAAGTAGAAATGTTTTTAAGTAGATGTCAACACATCAATGTAACAAGACTTCTTTTTTTTAGCGGCCCTCAAGGGAGGAATAGCCGCTATTAGTTTGATGTGGTCTGTCCTTCCGTCCGTGCGGTGTAGAACTTAAAAGACGTTGAAAATTCGTGATCATGATATTTTAGATCTTTCAAAGTTCTGATGTAACGGCTTTTTGTTTTGTTTTGTTTTCTATATTGAATTCGTCACTTTTTAATTTTAAAATGCAATTCGTTTTTTTTTTTTTTTCTAAACTCAACCATTCTGACTTCTAGTCACTATTAATAGTAAAAACAAACAACTCGGGAGACTATTCAGTTTCGATTTTTTGTCAATATTTTTTAAAAAATGTGTTATTGAACTAGGTACTTTCCGTCATACTAGCTACTTACATTTTCAACGAGATGTTTACTTTAAACAAAAATCTACTTATTATTCATATAAGTCGAATATAGTTTAAAACAAAAATTAATAAGTATTTATGATGTGTCGTTTGTATCGCACCATAGTGACCTGCTATACAGATGAAGGGGAAAGTTTCATTGTTCAGGCGTTGAATGACACAATAGCCCTTTACAAAACAATGAAATCAATGACCACTTCGGGGGCCGATTTTGAGTTTGTGTTTCCCCTCAAACTGTCTTAGTAACCTTCTTTTATTTCTTAAAAACATGAACCATTCTATAAATAGAACTTTCTTCTACTAGTCCATAATTCTAACTTAGCATCAGACTCAACTCCGGCACAGCCTGGTACATTAACTATTAAAGAGGAGACAACTGGGCACATGTTAACTCTCATGAAAGGCGATCTCTTCATTCATCAATGAAGGTACCAATATAAACGTATGTTTTGTTCCTCTGTATCGCTTGATGTTTGATTCTAGTTTTTATATTCCCCCCTTTCCTTCCAGAACTTTCCTGTTGGTTTCCTAAATAAAGTGGTCAGAATTGACTGATTGTGCTGTTTAAGCACCGGTAAAACTCAGAGATGGACATATGAAGTGAGTGTTTAAATAAAATATTCTTCCACAAAGGTTGACACATAGATACAGTTTTATCTTTTACTCTCCGTACTTATTTTGCTCCTATATATTTCGCTAGCCTGTTATGATGAAACTTTAATAACTTTTTTGTTTGTTATCAGAAAATGAAATATTTGTTATAGAATTAAAGGAGAATACATACTCTTTTGAGACAATTTAAATTAATGTTTATAAAACTTTGTTAGTTTATTTTGAATAATGAAACATAAAATGTAAAACTTACTGAAACTAGATCCAGACTATTTTTGAGCAAATATGGAAAGTCCAAATTGAATAAAAAGAATTTTTATGATAGTTATTTATATCTTCAATTAAAAAAAAGGTAATATATATGATACATTTATATTAATTATCTTCAGTTCACTATTCCATGTCACACCCACTGTAAAAAATTAATATAGAAAAATAAATAGAGCCCACTCTTTAAAAACGTCGTTTTTTTGTTAAAAATAAATAAATTAATTAAAAAAAAAAAAAAAAAAAGTGTTTTTTTCAAAGGGAAACTACTACTGAAGATTTATTTATAAGCAATTTAAAGTGTTTTGTAAGGAAAGACAACAAAACAACTGAATTTTTAAGCATCGACGATAATATCGTTGATAAAGTTGCAGAATGCGATAACATCAATGTTGGTATCATCGATTAGGAGAGAAAGAGTTTAATATGTTTTGTACCATAGTTTCTTCTTGATATCAGAGCCTCCATTGAGAGGAATAGATCTATATCTAATTATCAGAGCTTTACGATTCATCGAACTTTGATAGATGAACCTCTGTTATAACCTATTCTTTGATTTCAAAGGAAAAGGACAACATGGACATTACGATGTGTGCTGTAAGATATTCAAAAGCAAATAGAGTATTATGACGTATGATTATGAAGATCATACAATCTAATAATCTAATACAAGTGTTGAAACTAACTAGTAGAATATTATACAGAAAATTACACTAAGTTTAAATTCTAATAAAATTACACTAAAAACAAACTAAAGAGCCCAAGAAAAGCGACACACAACAAATATACAGACAGTGATATGATATAAAAGCTTATTGATCCGATAACCTTGACCAATTGCAAATTAGTAGAATTATACAAAAGTGAACTAAATCTCACTGTTTATTGAATCTCCGCTTAGATGAAAATGTGACTTTTTTTTCTCGAGTTTGTTATCCTAATGCTTTTAGATCTATCTTTCTATCTATCTATCTTTCTATCTATCTAGAATATATATATAACTGTATCATAGCTCTGGACTAGGCCGTCACTAAGCCTAACAACCTAACAGCTACTGTTTGAATGAAGCGATACGATTGGTTAAATCTAGTTTCTCTTTCAGTATTGTTGAGGGAAGTGACGTGTGACTGAGCTAAAAACAAATCTCAAAGGACCCCGTTTTTTGTGGGTTTTTGTTTTTGTTTTGAGATGTCAAGAATTTACTGACTAATTTATCAAATATAAATGTTTCTAGGCATTGAAATAAAAATGGTAAAATCATAGACTTGTATATACTATATCTAGACTGGACATGGAGATTTTTTATCACTGCAAAAATGCGAAAGTTTTTTAGAGAGTTGGATCAAGGCGTTGTTTAGTAAACTAGTTTAAAGAAATAAAGTATATGTAGTAAATATGTAGCATATAATTTAATTTTTAGATCTAGATCTAGTAATTGAACATAAAAAATAAGAGTACTCTCGTCTCATAATTATTATTTCAAAATGTGAAACACATAAGCTAGAAAGATCTAGGTAATCAATCTATTTAAATGTACATAAGATGATTTAAATCAACATGAATTATTTCGATCTAGGATTTTTGAAACATTATCTCAATGGAAACAAACAGGAAATGGCTTTGTTTCATATTTTAGCGTGAATATCCGAGAAATGATTTTGCATTATTTCTCAACTTTGAAAACTAAAGATCATTACTTTTCTAAGACAGAAAAGATTGACTGGGGTGACTCCCCTTAGAGCCTGAATAATAGTTTACGTACATAAAAATCTATATATGTATAGGTCTGTGGATCTATCAGTCGCGGATAAGAATTTATTTCCGGTTTCCAGTCTAGATATAATATATAAGTCTATGGGTAAAAGTAAAATGTTTACTATTACAACTTTTTACGCAGAATTTAAATATGTTAATAACTCAAATTTGAAAAACCATCGGAGTTTCCCTTTAAATACGCAACACAATCCAAGGGAAATAAGACTAGTTCATTTGAACCATTTTGTATTCTGTGAGTTGTCTTCCCTTTTTATGGTTTTAAATTGTATTATTTTCCCCCTTGGCCAACCTGAAAATAGTTGCAATTGATAAATACGTGCATAGCCTTAAAAAAAAGAACAATGAACATAGTAAACAAACTAGCTATGGAAGAGGCAGAGTTGGAATACCGACTTGAGGTGAGTTGTATTTGCTGAGCTCTGGCAGAATGGAAAGATTCTATCAAATACTTCTTTCTCCCCACGCGTCCATTACACCATTGACAACTACTGTGCACTGAACGTGAAAGATGCTTTATACAAAAGTCATTTTTAACAAGAAAAACATAAACAATACTTTAAAAAAAATAAAGCTTGTATTAAGTGTAATCGTATCAATTGATTTTGGATCAGTCATGTAATAGACCTCATCTCATCCTGTCCCTTGACTTTCATCGTAGGGGTACAGTGACCAATCGAGAAACCTAACCCCTCCCTATTGGGTATAGGGGATATAATGTATACACATCTTTAACCAAACAGAGTGAGTTGATATAAGCATGGTAAAAAGTACAAGTAATGAATCTTAGTTTCCCGCTCTTGAGAATTGGTACTTTTAGACGTGTATTCTATTTTTGCACTTGTATTTTTACTTGTACTCTTAGACTTGTAATTGTACTCATGAGTTTGTACTTTTATAAGTGCATTTCTACTTGTATTTGTGAATGTATTTACTTCAATTGAAAAAGTGCTTGTACTTCAGTATTTCTACATGTATTCTTGCCTTGAAGTTTTAATAAATGTAAGAAATTAATATTTAGAAGACGACAAGAAGAAAAAAGAATCCTTGAAACTATTGTATAACACTTAATAGATCGATTGACTTTCAATAACACCAGGAAGACACAATCTGGAATCATCTAGAAATAGATCAACAATTTGAAGCTTTCTAGAATATTGATTTACAATGTATCGAGTTTTCTTCAACATTATTTCAATATTTTCCATTTTTTGTCCTGGACTTAACAAGTCCTAGCTATAACATAAAAGACAAATATCACAGACCCAATACAATCACTAGATCAATAGTTCGATCTTTAAAGCATGGATTGACAGCACCCATACAGGCTCTCACTACCAACAATACTTTCAAGCATGGATTGACAGCACACATACAGGCTCTCACTACCAACAATACTTTCAAGCGTGGATTGACAGCACACATACAGGCTCTCACTACCAACAATACTTTCAAGCATGGATTGACAGCACCCATACAGACTCTCACTACCAACAATACTTTCAAGTGGTGGATTGACAGCACCCATACAGGCTCTCACTACCAACAATACTTTCAAGCATGGATTGACAGCACCCATACAGGCTCTCACTACCTACAATACTTTCAAGTGGTGGATTGACAGCACCCATACAGGCTCTCACTACCAACAATACTTTCAAGCATGGATTGACAGCACCCATACAGGCTCTCACTACCAACAATACTTTCAAGCGTGGATTGACAGCACCCATACAGGCTCTCATTACCAACAATACTTTCAAGCATGGATTGACAGCACCCATACAGGCTCTCACTACCTACATTATTTTCAAGTATGGATTGACATCACCCATACAGGCTCTTACTAACTACAATACTTTCAAGCACGGATTGACAGCACCCATACAGGCTCTCACTACCAACAAGACTTTCAAGTTGTGGATTGACAGCACCCATACAGGCTCTCACTACCTACAATACTTTCAAGTGGTGGATTTACAGCACCCATAAAGGCTCTCACTACCTACAATACTTTCAAGCATGGATTGACAGCACCCATACAAGCTCTCACTACCAACAATACTTTCAAATTGTGGATTGACAGCATCCATACAGGCTCTTACTACCTACAATACTTTCAAGTGGTGAATTGACAGCACCCATACAGGCTCTCACTAACTAAAATACTTTCAAATGGTGGATTGACAGCACCCATAGAGGCTCACACTACCTACAATACTTTCAAGTTGGGGATCGACTGCACCAATACAGGCTCTCACTACCTACAATACTTTCAAGTTGGGGATTGACTGCACCCATACAGGCTCTCACTACCTACAATACTTTCAAGCACGGATTGACAGCATCCATACAAGCTCTCACTACCTACAATACTTTCAAGCATGGATTGACAGCACCAATACAGGCTCTCACTACCTACCATTCTTTCAAGTTGTGGATTGACAGCACCCATACAGGCTCTCACTACCAACAATACTTTCAAGCATGGATTGACAGCACCCATACAGGCTCTCACTACCTACAATACTTTCAAGCATGGATTGAAAGCACCCATACAGGCTCTCACTACCTACAATACTTTCAAGTGGTGGATTGACAGCACCCATACAGATTCACACTACCTACAATACTTTCAAGTTGGGGATCGACTGCCCAATACAGGCTCTCACTACCTACAATACTTTCAAGTTAGGGATTGACTGCACCCATACAGGCTCTCACTACCTACAATACTTTCAAGTGGTGGATTGACAGCACCCATACAGGCTCTCACTACCTACAATACTTTCAAGCATGGATTGACAGCACCCATACAAGCTCTCACTACCAACAATACTTTCAAGTTGTGGATTGACAGCACCCATACAGGCTTTCACTTCCTACAATACTTTCAAGTGGAGGATTGACAGCACCCATACAGGCTCTCACTACCTACAATACTTTCAAGTGGTGAATTGACAGCACCCATACAGGCTCTCACTACCTACAATACTTTCAAGTGGTGGATTGACAGCACCCATACAGGCTCTCACTACCTACAATACTTTCAAGCATGGATTGACTGCACCCATACAGGCTCTCACTACCTACAATACTTTCAAGTTGGGGATCGACTGCACCAATACAGGCTCTCACTACCTACAATACTTTCAAGTTGGGGATTGACTGCACCCATACAGGCTCTCACTACCTACAATACTTTCAAGCACGGATTGACTGCACCCATAGAGGCTCTCACTAGCTACAATACTTTCAAGCATGGATTGATAGCATTTATACCGGCTCTCACTACCTACAATACTTTCAAGCATGGATTTACAGCACCAATACAGGCTCTCACTACCTACCATTCTTTCAAGTTGTGGATTGACAGCACCCATACAGGCTCTCACTATCAACAATACTTTCAAGCATGGATTGACAGCACCCATACAGGCTCTCTCTACCAACAATACTTTCAAGTTGTGGATTGCCAGCACCCATACAGGCTCTCACTACCTACAATACTTTTAAGTTGGGGAATGACTGCACCCATACAGGCTCTCACTACCTACAATACTTTCAAGCATGGATTTACTGCACCCATACAGGCTCTTACTACCTACAATACTTTTAAGCATGGATTGACAGCACCAATACAGGCTCTCACTACCTACAATACTTTCAAGTTGTGGATTGACAGCACCCATACAGGCTCTCACTACCAACAATACTTTCAAGCATGGATTGACAGCACCCATACAGGCTCTCACTACCTACAATACTTTCAAGTTGTGGATTGACTGCACCCATACAGGCTCTCACTACCTACAATACTTTCAAGCATGGATTGACTGCACCCATAAAGGTTCTCACTACCCACAATACTTTCAAGCATGGATTGACAGCACCCATACAGGCTCTCACTACCTACAATACTTTCAAGCATGGATTGACAGCACCAATACAGGCTCTCACTACCTACAATACTTTCAAGATGTGGATTGACAGCACCCATACAGGCTCTCACTACCTACAATACTTTCAAGCATGGATTGACTGCACCCATACAGGCTCTCACTACCTACAATACTTTCAAGTTGGGGATTGACTGCACCCATACAGGCTCTCACTACCTACAATACTTTTAAGTGGTGGATTGACTGCACCCATACAGGCTCTAACTACCTACAATACTTTCAAATGGTGGATATTTTTTATGGTTCTTGTTGTTTTTTCGTGAGTTCATTTTAGAGATAGAAACTCTAGAGACTTAAATACATTAGGCAAGAGAGAGACTTCGTAAGTGTCCCACAATTCCATTGCTCTTGTAGGAATTTTATTTGTAAATCTGAACATTTTAATTATTTTCCGGAAAAAGAGAGAGACACACACGCGCACACACATATACACACATTACATATGTCAAACTTTTAGCACAATGTCTTTTTTTTTTCCAAGAGCCTTTCTGAAAATAATTATGCATGCTCTGGGGACTCCGATAAATATCTTCTGCTTGATTGAACATGTCCATAATTGAAATATGTTCCTCTCTCTTTCCTGGGTTTAACTTTTATGCTTTCAAAAAAACAACAACGTGAAAGCTGAATAGTTGAAAAATGAAGATGTATAGCTGTCAGTGTTACACTATTTCAATAACAATATATGGGTGAGTGCCAAGTTACAAGATTGACGGTCGCTCTTATTGATGTCACATTTTGAGTTATCAGTCCTGTAATTGTACTTTGGACCAGCGTTCTTTCTGCAATCCCTGGACTAATCTCTAAATCGGAACAGATTTGTTTTTGTAGTAGTCATGATTAAAACAGGCAAAATATAATAAATCATTTTATTTACAAAAATAATAATTCAAGGGAAAACACAGAACACCACACGTACAACTATATCTCTCAATAATGTAGAATTTATTTCCCTTATTTGATATTAAACAAAAGAAATAATTAACAAATAAATGACTGACTATGTCACGTAGCGGGGAACTTAAGGATCATATCAGGAAAAAAATAGGCTTGTTATTTCACTGAATAATTACGTAGCTCACAGATGTATGTTTATTAACAAAACTTCTGTAAGCATCAAAATAGCATAGAAGGAGTGGTTGGGAAACTCCAGGCTTACGAGGAGAGTTTAGCATGGTTCTAGAAGGGCCAAGATGTTGATCATAAAGGCTATATAGAGAGACGGGCATATTTAGTTTCGGGGGAGACCAGCGACCATAGCATAAGTATTGAAATGAAATTGTATTGTACATTTATAAAGTGTGTATATCATATGTATAACAGTATTGACTGAGCTCACATTCTAGAACAAATGCTTTGTATATATTTGAAAAATATGTCCTTTTTGAAATTATACTTTAAAGTATTTCCTGCATTACGTGATTATATAAGAATATGGGGATCTAATTGTCCCTAATACTACGTTACATCGTGACATCAATAGAGACATCGTTGTTATCTGGCCCTTAGACTTATACGACTGACTGATTAATTGTTTAATTGGTTCATGTTTTGTTAGGTACAATAAATGGTTCAACTTGAACCGAGAATTTTGTGGGAGAAATAACGCGTTCCATTATCTAATAGGATGAAACCCTATTATATTTAGCATTATCTTTGAATACTGAAGGATTGATTTCCTTTGTTGTTATCAAACAAAATAATTAATTTCTAGTGATTAATTGATTCATTGGTTAATCTTTTTATTGATTCACGTTTTGTCTATTCCAATGAATAAATATCTAAAGTTTTAACTTGATCCGAGAATGGATGTGGTAGAAATAACTTGTACAAACCTTTAACCAGACAGACAGATAGAAGACTGACAGACAGAAAGAGTGAGTTGATATACGCTTTGTAAAAAGCACTTGTTTGTATTTCAACAGCAAACATCGGCATTGTTCTAAAGGATACCGTTTTGATACATCCCGTGGGGATTGCGATGAAGATAGATTTTTAAAAAAAAGGTTACAGAGGTCTCTGAGTTTAAACTTGAAACGGGACTCTAGATATTTTGCTTGAGAGATTAAACGTGGTTGGTTTTTGTGCTGGCTTCACAACATCCTGATTCACTAGTGACCACAGTAGACTTGAGGAGTGTGATTTTACTCAAAGTGCTATAAAAAAAAGCTTTTTACTAAAAATTTCTACCCGGGGGACACTGTCCTCATCTCCCACACGATGGCGTTTCACTCTCTCTGTCATTGGTATTGATTTTTGCTTCTAAACACTTATACATTTACAAAGCCCGAATAATACAGTTCAATATTGACTGTTGACAATGTTTAGAAAAGGAAACATCTCAAGTCATTACAACAATCTCATTTTTAGTGCACGCTACCTAAACACTATTTTTGTTTATGTGTAATTATTGTATTACTGAGCTATTCCTTTTGGCCAGGGAGCCATATATTGTGACAAAATATAAAAAATCCTTTTAATAAAAAGCTAAGCTTATATAAAGGTTAAGAACTCTACCCTTATAGCTATATCAATAATGAACAAGTTATTTCCCTTTTTCGATATCAAATAAAATAATCAATAAACAATAATTAATTGACTAATTTTTGTTTATTGAAGCATGTTTTTTTAGGTACAATAAATAATTGTCTAAAGTGTCAACTTGATCGGACAATGCGAGAGGGAGAAATAGCGTTAATATTTATTTATAGAGACTAAACCCAACAAATTTAGCCATATATGTGAATACTGAAGGATTAGTTTCCCTTGTTAGTATCAACCACAATAATTAATAACCATTAATTAATTGACTAATTGGTTACTTTTTTATTATTGATTGTCTATGCCGATGCATATTTGTGAGAAGTTTCAACTTGATCCGAGAATGGGTGTGAAAGAAATAACGTGTACACACTTTGTACCAGACAGACAGACAGAGAGAGTTGATAAAAACTTTGTATAATCACGTGGTGTAGGATGTGCAATACATACAATATATAGAACAGGGTTTTTTATTTACATTCAGTTTATTGTAATAACAAACACTGTACACTATGCTGCTTTACTAAAACTGAAGGACAATCTTTTTATTACAATTTCATGAAATATTTGTTCACGTAGCTTAATAATAATAATAGAAAGAAGAAGAACAACACCCATAGACTTTATTTCATGGGGTTCAAACGTGAAGCTGATTCAAGTACAATATAATACTAAGGCGTTTTGAAAAAAAAATAATGCATATTAGTTTCATGCACAGAAAAACATGAAACCTTGGACAACAATATAAACGCATAAATAACAAACACATTTTAGAAAAGATCAAATATATTTTTCTAATCACATGAATTGGCACCCTTTTATTTTCTGTATGCAAATGAACCACAAACGTTGTCTAAAATTCTGAGTAGCGGTGTATTAAAAGGTCATAAGACAACAAGTTTTTATTTAAAAATCTGTGTCCCAGGTTGATACATATTGGTGTAACTCTAAGGCAAGCACTTCACGTAAAGTAGGAGTTCATAATAAACGAGCTATTTATTTACAGTACAAACAAGCATGGACTTCAGCCATCAAGTCCCAGGGTGTCTTATCTCAAGTGACACCAGTCCTTTTTTTATCTACATACCAGTACAGACTACCGACACACTTCCCAGTGCAGCCCCAAGTCCTCAACACAGTGCACAGATAGCACAAAGGACGTTCTCTTGAGTCAAGACAGCTCAGACTCTAATAACTTGCAGATCACTCCTGCCGGATCTACCACAGTCCTTCTCTCTAGTATCAACATGGCTTCTCCACTACTTGTGTTGAATAGTGTACTCTGATGCGCACCAGTGTGACGCGGAAGTGGAGTTACAACAATTTGTTTACACTGCTGATACAAATGTCTAAAAAGTGGATACATATGTTTTGAAAGTGTTATGCCAAAGTTTAACGAACACAAATATAATCTTTTTATTAAGGAACTCTGTGTCAAAGGTCAAACATCACTGTAAAATGGTTAATAATTTTAGGACTTCACCTTTCTTAACTTCTTTGTTCCTACAACGAATGCAATGCATTACTATTCGTTCGAAATATATAATTTATTGAAAAACAAGCGGATATATTTGTATACAATTTTAAACAGATCCAATAAGTCTGGACTCCTTAGATTCCATTCATTATTGAACCACATCAGCAACCAATATATCCTGACCCCCTCCCCTGCTCACAATGCAATTGTTTAAAGGACCACTGCACCACCAGAGCGACCATTTTCTTTCCTTGAGCAGGCCAGTACACTATTGATCTGGTGGTTTGGCGGTACAAGAGAGACCCGGCGGGTCACCAGGGGCCATAACCTGCTGGCCTCCAAACTCTCAAAAGAAAACGGGGAAAAAAAGGTGGGGGTGAGAGGGGAACTGTGGAGGGAAACACTGGGATCAGCGAATATTTTCTTAAGACATTTACTAAGATCTGGAGCCCGTCCAATTAGACAAAGTATACTTGTTCTAACGCAAATAATAATGTCAAAGACATAAATAGAAAAAGAAAGAGTGAGGGAATACATAGCGAGGAAGAGAGACGGAGAAAGATACAGGGAGAAAGAGAGACAGAGAAAGAGAGACGGAGAAAGATACAGGGAGAAAGATATAGGGAGAAAGAGACAGGGAGAAAGATACAGGGAGAAAGAGAGACGGAGAAAGATACAGGGAGAAAGAGACAGGGAGAAAGAGACAGGGAGAAAACGAGACAGAGAAAGATACAGGGAGAAAGAGACAGGGAGAAAGAGACAGGGAGAAAGAGAGACGTAGAAAGAGAGACGGAGAAAGAGAGACAGGGAGAAAGAGACAGGGAGAAAGAGACAGGGAGAAAGAGAGACGGAGAAAGATACAGGGAGAAATAGAGACGGAGAAAGATACAGGGAGAAAGAGAGACGGAGAAAGATACAGGGAGAAAGAGAGACGGAGAAAGACAGGGAGAAAGATACAGGGAGAAAGATACAGGGAGAAAGATACAGGGAGAAAGAGAGACGGAGAAAGATACAGGGAGAAAGAGACAGTGAGAAAGAGACAGGGAGAAAGATACAGGGAGAAAGAGACAGGGAGAAAGAGAGACGGAGAAAGATACAGGGAGAAAGAGACAGGGAGAAAGAGACAGGGAGAAAGATACAGGGAGAAAGCTACAGGGAGAAAGAGAGACGGAGAAAGATACAGGGAGAAAGAGACAGGGAGAAAGAGACAGGGAGAAAGAAGGATAAAAAGAGACGGAGAAAAAATGATAAAGACTTTGTCTATAAATCTATCGTGTGGTTACAATCGAAGGTATAAAAAGAACTTCATTGGAAACATTTGATGGGGAAACTGACGTTCAACTTTGACTAAGACATCTCTAAACTCTTTATTTTAAATACACGCTCAAAGTGTGTGTCTAGAGGGTCTCATCGGATCAGAGTCCGATACATGGACCAATATTTTTACTTAATAAGTCTTAATTTTCTCTCTCTCTCTCTCTCTCTTTCCTGATCTAGATGTTGGACAGTGCTACAGCGTAAAAAGATGACCTGTCCATTGATTGATCCCTGCACTAGCCAACACTCAGGATTAAAATTTCAAGGACAAGAAAGGACAACGTAGTGCCTTATTAAATGTTCTCTGAGGAACGGAGTTGGGGGTCAGTAAAGGTCGAGTTCACTCCCCATTGGCCCTCTTTAAAAACTAATCGTTTGGTTTCTCTTTGAATAAATAATGAGGGGGTTCTTTCTCTCTCCGCGTTTGTTGATGTCTGTGGTCATTGTTGTATGACGCCTCAAAGAAAAGGTCAAAAGCTGGGTATTTCACAGGACATATTTCTAGTAAAGTGGTATCGATAAACTTGGAATAAAGGAACGTTGTCTTTAAATTTAAACAAAATGTAACATATTTTTTTCTAGACTTCGAGATGGTGTTCCTTGTCAAGAGGTCACTTATAGTTATACACTAGTGATATATGTTTAACAATACTGCCATGAGCCTCTTTGTACATTTCCAGCGGTTAAAAATTCTGGAACACAATTCACAGCTTTCAATGCATATGATGTGATAAGGCAGAGAAATCATTGACAGAAGGTTAATCTTATTTTGCATACTTAATGATACTGTATACAAAAATATAAAACAAATGTATAATTCATTCCTTAAACCAGTTGGTCTTCAACCTTTTTTTGCCTACCCCCCTCCCACACACACTTTTCGTATTTTTCTTTAAAAAAATCTCCGCCAGCGCCCCCCCCCTCTAACAAAAATATGAATAAAGAACCTATTTATTAATTTTCATGCTGTCAATAACAGATCGTTCATTTTATAATTATTCTACACAAATGATGTCAAATAACTTACAGTCATTGTACAGAAAAACTAATTTCCTTGTCATGACTTTCTAAATCCTTTGAAAAGTTTCTTTTAAGTTCTTGACTATTAGGGCCCCTACTGTTTTAGGTTTAATTGTAGAATACGTTTTATTTTGTATTTAGATATTATTGCTGAATTCACTAAAAAATGAAATAAAGCTTATCTGAGCCTTGGCCTCCTGCTGTCTGACCAAATAAGAAATGTATAGCTTTAAATTGGCCAAAGTAAAGTGAAATTCTTGTCTAGTAGCTACATCCAGTCTATTTTTATGTTTTTGTTGACTCATGAAGTTTGTTACACACTAAATGGCAGGTGAACCATGTATGTGAGAGATAATCTAAAAATAATTTCATTGTCGACCTACAGTTTAGGAATTTCACTGGACCATTGAAGTGCAGCCATATGTCTGCTGTGCCTCCTATGTTACTATTACTTTACTGAACCCCTTATTTTATAATTTTACTCCTGCAACTCAATTTGAACATCATTAACAGATGTTTTAAAATTTAACATTTATATATTTTAAAAAAAAATGTTTGCCTCCTAGAAGCGAATCATCATTTCTTCCAAGAGCCTTGTTAGATGAATTGTATAGACATTGCTATCTTTCTGCACTAATTCATTTGTCAACAAACAAGTTATTTTGGATTGTAAAACCCTTTAAAATAGATTTATATCACGATAAAAGAGAGAATGATTTAATCGATGAAAGTTCCTTCATACCTTGCAGTCAGAAGAAATTGTTTGAATTCATTTGCCCGGTAGATTCCTAACATCTCTAGCAAATCTTTGTTTAGCCTTCTTGACATCCTCGCCATCCGATGGAATAGTTCTAGTTCTTAAGGATTTCAAAATTATATTAAAAAGATTAACAAAGTGAGAACTGTAACTCCCTTTCAAAATCCAGCAAACTTCAGTTTAATATAAGAGCTTAACATGCTGCTAGACATTTTGTTTCTCTAAACTGTTGAAAGATGAGCTAAATTACGCATTGGTTTGTATTTTATTTACGATTTTTTAAAGTAGATTCAAAAAGAAATAAATTTTTGGCAAAAATTTGAACAAGATGTTGCCTGTGTATCATAACTCACAAGGCAACTAATGAGTAGATCTGGATTTTCTTTATTCTATATTACTTCTCTATTACCCACTTTTATGCCCAGCACTCTCCTCCCGCCAGTTTGGCTCCCACTTTCACGAAATCGCCCTCCAGGGGGTGCTAGCGCCCCCGTTTAAGACTAACGCACTAAACCAATAGTGCTTTGATATTATTTTTCTGTAGTTTATATTTATTACTTTAAAAATATATGGCAATATTTTATCTCTAATTAATTCAAAGCCAAAGACTATACATGAGTTTAAAAATAATTAGTTAATCAATGAGGGGTACTTTATTAATATCCCCCGATATACGAAAGTATTGAGAGATTTGGCAGTGAATGGGCAGTGCCTTTCCTTAAACAAGCCTTGTTTCAAAAATATTTTTGTACTTTGATTGTTAATGTCTTTATTCTATATGCTTAAGAATCTAAAACAAAATACTGTTATATTTGATCACAGTAGTACTATAAATAATTAATCTGCAAAACTAAAACTTTTATTTCACACCACACCACGTACATGTTTATATGTGCGTGTGATAGTTCCATTCTTTTACAGTAATACATTTCTCAGCGTCTGTTCGCAGGTCTTGAACAAAGTGTGAGTGTTTCCCACACAAGGAACAACACAAATCAATCAATGAGTTTTACACCAGCCCAGAAAAAGACAATCATGTCCAGAAGCATTCTTCTTTGAACAGGGCAGACATTTTGGGGTAATTTTAAATAATTTCAGCTGCGTGACATTCTTTTCTTATGTTCATCGTCTGATTGTGTTCTGTGAGTTTTGTCTCCAGGGATGTAACATTACATGGATGGAATGAAGACTTGTAACACTTTAAATGTAGCCATACTGCATGTTTTAATGTAGCCACTCAGCACTTTTACATTATTCACTCATCACGTTTACAGTTAGGCACTCGTCACTTTTAAAGGTAGCCAATTATCATGTTTAAATGTAGCAACTCATCATGTTTAAATGTAGCCATTCATCACATTTAAATGTAGCCACTCATCACGTTTTAATGTAGCTACTAATCACGTTTAAATGTAGCAACTCATCAAGTTTAAATGTAGCAGCTCATCACGTTTAAATGTAGCCTCTCAACATGTTTATCAAGCAGGCCGCTTAACTTTAGCCGCTAAGCTCGTTTCAATATATACACTCAGCTGGGTTGCTTATTTGTAATAATTCAATTTTGTGAACATTCGAAACATGTAATTTCCCGTTTATCAGTTATAAAGAAATAATGACAACACAAGTTTTGTGTTTTAAAAAAAATGAACTACCTTTACGCTCCAGTTTGAGAAGCGCTAGAGAAACATCTAGGCACATTTGCAACCAGCGGTTCTAATAATGTTTAAATACCTCTATACTCTACAGGCACGTATTTAGATACCTCTATATTCTACAGGCACGTATCTAGATACCTCTATACTCTACAGGCACGTACCTAGATACCTCTATTCTCTACAGGCACGTACCTAGATACCTTTATACTCTACAGGCACGTACCTAGATACCTCTATACTCTACAGGCACGTACCTAGATACCTCTATACTCTACAGGCACGTATTTAGATACCTCTATATTCTACAGGCACGTATCTAGATACCTCTATACAGATAGCCTACGTATATAGATACCTCTATACTCTACAGGCACGTACCTAGTTACCTCTATACTCTACAGGCACGTACCAAGATACCTCTATACTCTACAGGCACGTACCTAGATACCTCTATACTCTACAGGCACGTATCTAGATACCTCTATACTCTACAGGCACGTATCTTGACACCTCTATACTCTACAGGCACGTACCTAGATACCTCTATACTCTAGAGGCACGTACCTAGATACCTCTATACTCTACAGGCACGTATCTAGATACCTTTATACAGATAGCCTACGTATTTAGATACCTCTATACTCTACAGGCACGTATCTAGATACCTTTATACAGATAGCCTACGTATTTAGATACCTCTATACTCTACAGGCACGTATCTAGATACCTTTATACAGATAGCTTACGTATTTAGATACCTCTATACTCTACAGGCACGTATCTAGATACCTTTATACAGATAGCCTACGTATGTAGATACCTCTATATTCTACAGGCACGTATATAGATACCTCTATACAGATAGCCTACGTATGTAGATACCTCTATACTCTACAGGCACGTATCTAGATACCTCTATACAGATAGCCTACGTATGTAGATACCTCTATACTCTACAGGCACGTATCTAGATACCTTTATACAGATAGCCTACGTATTTAGATACCTCTATACTCTACAGGCACGTATCTAGATACCTTTATACAGATAGCTTACGTATTTAGATACCTCTATACTCTACAGGCACGTATCTAGATACCTCTATACAGATAGCCTACGTATTTAGATACCTCTATAATCTACAGGCACGTATCTAGACACCTCTATACAGATAGCCTACGTATGTAGATACCTCTATATTCTACAGGCACGTATCTAGATACCTCTATACAGATAGCCTACGTATGTAGATACCTCTATACTCTACGGGCACGTATCTAGATACCTATATACATATAGCCTACGTATGTAGATACCTCTATACTCTACAGGCACGTATCTAGATACCTCTATACAGATAGCCTACGTATGTAGATACCTCTATACTCTACAGGCACGTATCTAGATACCTCTATACAGATAGCCTACGTATGTAGATACCTCTATACAGATAGCCTAAGTATGTAGATACCTCTATACTCTACAGGCACGTATCTGGACACCTCTATACAGATAGCCTACGTACCTAGATACCTCTATACTCTACAGGCACGTACTTAGACACCTCTATACAGATAGCCTTCGTATGTAGATACCTCTTAAATCGACAGGGACGTATCTAAATACCTCTATACAGATAGCCTACGTATGTAAATACCTCTATACTCTACAGGCACGTATCTAGATACCTTTATACAGATAGCCTACGTATGTAGATACCTCTATACTCTACAGGCACGTATCTAGATACCTTTATACAGATAGCCTAAGTATGTAGATACCTCTATACTCTACAGGCACGTATCTAGATTCCTCTATACAGATAGCCTACGTATGTAGATACCTCTATACTCTACAGGCACGTATCTAGATACCTCTATACAGATAGCCTACGTATGTAGATACCTCTATACTCTACAGGCACGTATCTAGATACCTCTATACAGATAGCCTACGTATGTAGATACCTCTATACTCTACAGGCACGTATCTAGATACCTCTATACAGATAGCCTAAGTATGTAGATACCTCTATATTCTACAGGCACGTATCTAGATACCTCTATACAGATAGAATACGTATGTAGATACCTCTATACTCTACAGGCACGTATCAAGATACCTTTATACAGATAGCCTACGTATGTAGATACCTCTATATTCTACAGATACCTATCTAGATACCTCTATACAGATAGCCTACGTATGTAGATACCTCTATACTCTACAGGCACGTATCTAGATACCTCTATACAGATAGCCTACGTATGTAGATACCTCTATACTCTACAGGCACGTATCTAGATACCTCTATACAGATAGCCTACGTATGTAGACACCTCTATACTCTACAGGCACGTATATAGATACCTCTATACAGATAGCCTACGTATGTAGATACCTCTATATTTTACAGGCACGTATCTAGAAACCTCTATACAGATAGCCTACGTATGTAGATACCTCTATATTCTACAGGTACCTATCTAGATACCTCTATACAGATAGCCTACGTATGTAGATACCTCTATACTCTACAGGCACGTATCTAGATACCTCTATACAGATAGCCTACGTATGTAGATACCTCCATACTCTACAGGCACGTATTTAGATACCTCTATACAGATAGCCTACGTATGTATATACCTCTATACTCTACAGGCACGTATCTAGATACCTCTATACCGATAGCCTACGTATGTAGATACCTCTATACTCTACAGGCACGTATCTAGATAACTCTATACAGATAGCCTACGTATGCAGATACCTCTATACTCTACAGGCACGTATCTAAATACCTCTATACAGATAGCCTACGTATGTAGATACCTCTATACTCTACAGGCACGTATCTAGATACCTCTATACAGATAGCCTACGTATGTAGATACCTCTATATTCCACAGGCACGTACCTAGACACCTCTATACAGATAGCCTACGTATGTAGATACCTCTATACAGATAGCCTAAGTATGTAGATACCTCTATACTCTACAGGCACGTATCTAGACACCTCTATACAGATAGCCTACGTACCTAGATACCTCTATACTCTACAGGCACGTACTTAGACACCTCTATACAGATAGCCTACGTATGTAGATACCTCTATACTCGACAGGGACGTATCTAGATACCTCTATACAGATAGCCTACGTATGTAGATACCTCTATACTCTACAGGCACGTATCTAGACACCTCTATACAGATAGCCTACGTATGTAGATACCTCTATACTCTACAGGCACGTATCTAGATACCTCTTTACAGATAGCCTACGTATGTAGATACCTCTATACTCTACAGGCACGTATCTAGATACCTTTATACAGATGGCCTAAGTATCTAGATTCCTCTATATTCTATAGGCACGTATCTTGATAACTTGATACTCTTGATACTCTACAGATTCAGATCTAGATGGCTCTAAAGACTACCGTTTCACTGCAAATATATAGTTTCAATGTTTCTCCACTATAAAAAGTGGGAATGTTTCACCACTATAAAAAGTGGGAATGTTTTACCACTATAACAAGTGGGAATGTTTCACCGCTCCTGGATACTTTAAACGTTTCACCGCTCCTGGATACTTTAAATGTTTCACCACTCCTTGATACTTTAAATGTTTCACCACTCCTTGATACTTTAAATGTTTTACCGCCATTAAAGAATGTAAATGTTTTACCGCCATTAAATAATGTAAATGTTTCACCGCCATTAAATAATGTAAATGTTTTACCGCCATTAAAGAATGTAAATGTTTTACCGCCATTAAAGAATGTAAATGTTTCACCGCCATTAAAGAATGTAAATGTTTCACCGCCATTAAATAATGTAAATGTTTTACCGCCATTAAAGAATGTAAATGTTTCACCGCCATTAAAGAATGTAAATGTTTCACCGCCATTAAATAATGTAAATGTTTTACCGCCATTAAATAATGTAAATGTTTTACCGCCATTAAAGAATGTAAATGTTTCACCGCCATTAAAGAATGTAAATGTTTCACCGCAATTAAATAATGTAAATGTTTAATCGCCATTAAAAAGTTTTAATGTTTGAAAACAATTTTTAAAAAATATTTCATCACTCACTATTAAATAGTTTGAATTGCTTGACCTCCAGTGGTGTAGCTAGGGATTTCGGAGACGGGGGGGGGGGGGAGGCTCAATAAGAGGACCTGTATTTTGACTTTGGACATCATGACATGAGATATTGGCGTAATATTTAATGTAAAAACTTATTTCCGACACTCAGTGGGGCCCTGTGTGATTTTCAAATTTGGACATTCCCTCCACCCACACTAGCTACGTCACTGTTTACTAATATTAAATTGTTTGATTGTTTCACAACTATTAAAACGTTTAAAATTTGTAGTTGTAAATATATATATATATATATATATATATATATATATATATATATATTTATGTATGTATATAATATAATATAAATATACAGGGGCCTCTTAAACAGCTATAAAATTGGGTCTCGCAACAGGCACTGAGACTACAAAATCATATATACCTTTACAGCTTAAATATAATTATCTAGATACATCTGCAGTCTACAGATAATTATCTTGATACCTCTACAGTTTACATATAATTATTTAGATATTATACAGTCTACAGATAATTATCTACATACAAAATCAGTCTCTAGCTAATGTTCTAAATAGTTCCACAAACTTTAGATAACTATCTACATTTTACTAGAAGCAGCAGTTCAGATACTTTTACAAAAACAGATGGACACCGTTACAGCCAAACATCTTAAGAAAAGAGTTTTCAATATCTAACATCTATATAGCTAAACACTAGGACAACACTAGATTTAATGACAAGTAGTCATGTTCGTTGATTAAAAAGAAAAATCCGCTACCATTATCGATATCGCCGTACCACTGTCTCATAATTTAAAAAAAAAATTTTGATAGAAAAACAAAGAAAATATGGGAACCTAGGCTTGGAGATTAAGCGTCTATGGAAATGGTCCCAAATAACAATATACCCCATTGTTATATCAACCGAGGGGATAATAACAACTGAACTCACAGACACCTTCAAGGCCCTTAACATTCCTAGGAACATCCTCGTTGCCTTTCAGAGGGCGGTACTGCTGCAGACCTGCCACATCACCAGAAAATTCCTCAGTGGAAACTGTTAAGAGAAAGAGAAAGAAGAAAGAGATTACGATGAATTGTGTTTCTCTTTAGCGAAATTCGACCTAGGCAGCGCCAGAGTATGACTACTCGTTCGTTTCTAACATAATAATTTGTTAATAGAGCGCTGGTAACAAACAAAATGTAGGCTCAAGGCACTGTGGTAATATTACAAACATAAACACGAGAGCTAAAATGACAAACTAATCAAAAAAAAGTTTTAAACAGAAAGGTTTTAATGTTTTCCCAAGATAGTAGAATGGTGTGAATATACCAATTAGGTGAATGGAATCCAAATATGATTTAAATGTGGCTTAGCTTTAAGATGATTCTGTTCAATAAATCATAGGTCTTTATTAAATAAATAAGCAATGTCTTCGATTCCGAAGTTTAAGGGAGAGTAAACCATTTCACCTGATCACGAAAACTCAACTGTAACCTATTTATTTTGCCACAAATGATTTTGACAAAGTCGTTTTCCGTTGGAGGCTGGACGTCTATTTTATGTTCGCAGCGCTTGTCTTAGGCAAGATTTTTTTTTTTTTTTTTTTTTTTTGGGGGGGGGGGTCAAATAAGTGTCCGGAGACGTACGTGAGAGCTCTCCAGCAAAGAAAAGGACAAAAAGAACTGGAGCTATTTTATAATGAAGATATTTGATTAACCCTAGCCAACAATCAACCAATCAGCAGCACGTTTTTTAGATGCTAGTAATGACAAAACTTTAGACTTCATATTCCTTATATAGTCGATTAAACGTCCTTGAAAGTTATAAAAAAACTGATGATACCTAAAATTCGAAAATTCCTGAACACGCATGGGCGTAGCCGGGGGGGGGGGGTTTGGGGTTCAACCTCCCCCCTACGAAATGAAATCCCCCCCTTGCGGGGGGGGGGGGGATCGGAATTCAGTAATTGATTTTTTGCTTTGATTTTCTTTATTTTGGATGACATTTTAATACTGTCACAGCTTTCCTATTATATTTATAATAATAACTCTATAGAATCTACCTCAGGTCCCGATACGTCTAGGTGTCCCTGGTTCAGTTCAAGTAAACGAAATAAAACAATGAAACCACTAGATTAAACAGATAAACTTTAATCAGCTTTACAGCCTATCACACACGCTGGTCTCTCTCTAATCAACCTCTGACAACAAAACACACTTCCGGTCATTCGCGCAGAGTGTAAATTAGATTATACATACATTCACACATTCATCCGTGACCTCTCGCCCCTCCTAAAATTATAATCAATTTGTAAAAAGATACATAAAACACGATTATAGAACAAATAGTAAACATTACATACCACAATACAACAAAAATGTTCGTTCGATAGGCCACAAAGGCTCTGGGTGTGCCACACAGGCGTTTATGTATCCAAACAAACTTGAACATAGTCACACAGATTTTAATGAAGACACACAGTCTTAAAAATGAAGAAACACAGTCTTAAAAGATGAAAACACACAGTCTTAACAGCTGAAGACACACAGTCTTAAAAGATGATGACACACAGTCTTAAAAGCTGAAGACACACAGTCTTTAAAGCTGAAGACATACAGTCTTAAAAGATGAAGACACACAGTCTTAAAAGATGAAGACACAAAGTCTTAGTTGTAGACAGAAAGTCTACCATCAAGCAACAAAGTCTAAACTGTTGAAGACACAAAGTCTTTGATGAAGCAACACATGCTTGTGAGAAGCCACATAGGCTTATATCTATGATAAGCGTGACAGAATGTCCGCCATGACGTTTCCTTTACCTGGAATATGTTGCACTTCGAACTGAAAGTCCTGAAGCATCAGGGCCCAACGAGTTACACTGGAATTCACCGACTTACGTGTGTTTAAACAGCGTAAGGGTGCCTGATCTGTGTGGAGTACGAATGTTCTGCCCAACAGGTATCTGGCCAACTTGGTTACTGCCCAAACAACTGCCAAGCACTCTCTTTCTACGGTGCTGTATCGTTGTTCTGCTGAAGACAACTTTCTACTGACATACATAACGGGATGTAGAATGCCCTGTGATTCCTGTGCTAGGCATCCCCCGATAGCAACAGCAGATGCATCAGTAGCTAGTATGAATTCCTTCTGACAGTCAGGTAGACGCAGGATCGGCTCCTCTGCAAATGCCTTCTTTATCTTCTGCAGCGATACTTCACAGTCATGTGACCATCTGATCACATTGGGTGCTCCCTTTCTGGTCAGGTTTGTGAGTGGCTCTGTCATCTCTGCGAAATCTGCTATAAACTTTCGATAGAAATTGCAGAGTCCTAATAAACTACGGACCTATCTCTTGGTTGTTGGCTGACGAAGATTCATAATCCGTTGTCGCAGTTCAGGTTGTGGTTTCAGTGAGTGTCCTCCAATTACATATCCTAGAAAGGAAATGTTCTTGCAACCAATCTCCACTTTAGATGGTCTCACGGTTAAACCATTTCTCCTCAATGTATCTAGAACCATTTCTAGATGTTGTAGGTGATCTGACCAAGTAATGTCATGAATGCAGATGTCGTCTAGGTAGCACAGTACATGAGGTAGATTAGACAACACCTTTCTCATCATTCTGCTGAACGTTGCTGGTGCGTTGATAAGCCCGAAACTCTTGACATTAAATTGAAACAACCCAAAAGGACTACTAAACGCTGTAAGTGGCTTAGCTTTATCTACCAAAGGTATCTGCCAATACCCACGGGTCAAGTCTAGCTTTGTAAAATATGTTACGTCTGCCATTTGACGTAACAAGTCTTCAGGATTGGGTAATGGTTCTGAATCAAGCATAGTAACTTTGTTAAGCTTCCTACAGTCAACACATATTCTTACTGCGCCTGATTTTCTCTGTTGGTGATATAATATCTAACTTCAGCATCAATTAAATCTCTTCTTCCACTTCCTTAATATACCCTAAAGGTACTGGATACGGTTTCTGTTTCACTAGTTCAGAGTCTTTGAGATTGATGTCGTGTTTAATTGCTGCAGTTCTCCCTAGTACATCGGTCAATATATCATCATATCTAGCCAGTACTTCTTTCACTTGCTTCGTTTGCTCTGCTGATAGTGACTCTTCAATTTTGCAATCTGTCCAAGTCTCTGATTGCTTTAAAGTTAATACAGATAGTAATGAACCAGTCAATTCATTTTCGTCTTTCTCTGGTTCATTAACTATCTCACAGCTGGAACGTACTACTTCATCAGTGTTAGTATTACTTTCCTGTGACTTTCCACCAAACTCTCTTAACATGTTGAAGTGAAATGTTTTCAGTTTTCCTCTTATATTGATTTGGTAATCTACTGCAGATATTTTCTTGACTACTTGAAATGGTCCTTGCCACTGAACAATCAGTTTACTGTCTTTCCTTGGAAGTAGTACATACACAAGGCTTCCTCCTTGAAGTTTTCTTAGAGTTTTATTTCTGTTAACATTGGTTCTGTGTCGTGCTAACTGTGACTCTAATGCTTGCATTGCAAGTTGACATGTTGTTACCACTTTCTCTCTGAGCTCGACGACATCTTGATAGCTTGTTCTAGATTCATTATCAATATTTGCATTTGTCAACAAATCTGTCAGCAAACTAAGTGGACCTTTCGGGTTTGCTCCATATAAAAAATACCTCTTTAATATTAAAAACAAAGCTAATTATACACTCAAAATTCTATGAAAGTAGTCAAAGGGGTTTTGAGTTTAAACTCTCTTGAGTGGAGTTTCAAGCTTAAAAAGAAACTCTTAAATACAAAAAAAAAAAAAGCAAATTACGCACTCAAAATGCTATGAGAGTTGCCAATAGGGGTTTTTAGTTTAAACCCCCTTTCAGCGGAGTTTGATGCTAAAAAATAATACCTCTTTAATATAAAAAAGCAAATTACACACTAAAATTATTTGAGCGTAGCCAAGTCAATTGGGGTTTTGAGTTTAAACCCCTCTCCTACAGATAGCTTTTCTTAAAAGTTTAAAATCCCTCCAGATGGTTTTTGAGTTTAAAATCCCACTACAGAGAGTTTTGATTTGGAAAACCTCTTTCTACAATATTATTCTAAAGCAAACTAAAGTCAACAAATTCTTTGACCGTAGCTAAATGGGGTTTGAATTTAAAAAAACAAACTCGAGAGATTTTTGTTTAAAATCCACAACAGATGATTTTGACGATAAAACTTCCCTTTTCGATATAAAATCTAAAGCAGACTACAGTCACCTAATTCCAAGAGCGTATTCAAGAGAGGTTACACATTTCTACCAGTGGTGGGGCTCCTTAATAAAGTGAATTGAATAGTCCTATGCCGAAATTGAAAAACACTAAATGTGGCTCTACAAAGATGGCTAAGACAGATTTTAGGAGTCAGTTATAGAGATCGGGTCTAAATCAAGGAAATCCTATGCCGAATTGGGAGTCGACACCTTAGTAAGGTTGTGACAGAGCGTCGCATGAGGTTTGCGGGACATGTTTTCGGACAAAATGGATTACGCATACTAAGGGTTGCGATGACATCCTAGTACAACTTAATGGCGCTAGTAAGGCAGTAAGAATAACATTTTAGGTTTTTGAAATAAAACTTTTTAATAGCAGGATAATTTACTGTAGATACCTCAGAATATTCATTTTGTTGGCTTTCAATACCAGAAATAGTGCTTGGCGGCGGGGCTTCGCCCCGCGCCCTGGGAGCACCTAGCGCTCCCCCAGACCCCGTTGCTAACAATAAGGGGAATCTACAATTTTTCCACTAACTCCAGGAAGAAACATTCTAGGGCATAATAAACGACTTCCGAAAGAATGAAGGGTCAGAATGTGATAAAGTTAATGTACCCACACACACATACATACTATTAATATTTTTTGCAAGGGGGGGGGGAGAAAAAAAATCCCCCAATCCCCCCCCCTCCTCTCCCGAAAAAAAAAAACTGGCTACGCCCATGCGAGCACGATAGTCCTTTCAAGAAGGCGATGGTCCATTGTAAGTGGTTATTAGATCTAGATATAGACCTGGTTTAAAAAATAAATTTAATTGTTTATATGCTTTGAAACATTTTAAAAGTCAAAATAGAGTTGTAGTGTTTGGCCAAAGAGCTAGTAACCTTTTTCCTCAACAATATACATGAACTATAAAATTTATAGGAAAATCATTAGAGCCGTTTTTGATATCCATGTCCATTCCCACACAAGTTCCTCCATGAAGTTCTGAATTGAAAAGAGATATTGTAAAAATGTAGACATTTAATTATTTTGTGTGGAGTCCATTGTAAAAAAAATATGGATCGTAGTGTTAAATGTTACAGTGTCGTCCTGTTATAAGCAATGTTACACAGGTACAAAGTTGCACTGTCACAATGTCATTAACGTCACATTGTCAAGCTGTTACGATTTATCAATATTACACACTATCCCACTGTCACAATGTCACACTGTCAGGGTGTCACAATGCTAATTAAACTGGCATACTGTTGAATAGTACAGTTTATAGTCAGACTGTCATAGTTTCAAAATGTTACGGTGTTACATTATCAAATGTTTCGGAGTCACACTGTTACAATGTCACCTCCTTTTGTTTCGCTGTTAGGAAGTCATAATGTAACAATGCCAACATGTAGTACTTTTACAATGTCAAGTCATTGCAATGTCACAGTGTCACACTGACGCAGTGTCACAAGGTCACACTGTTAGAACGTCACAAGGTCACACTGTTAGAACGTCACAAGGTCACACTGTTAGAATGTCACAAGGTCACACTGTTAGAATGTCACAAGGTCAAACTGTTAGAATGTCACAAGGTCACACTGTTAGAATGTCACAAGGTCACACTGTTAGAATGTCACAAGGTCACAACGTTATGAAACGTTAGAATCAAGCATTGAGAACTTTTGTGCACGAAATATTGTCACGCTTGTGCACTCTTGATCTGCAGCAATTAATCTCACGTCATTCTCTTCCTTTGATGGAAAATTAATCAAGTTTCGATACACGATGACCACAACCAGGCGGTTTCCACGGGATTTGGATGGCGACTGTTCTAATATTATGAACCAGAGCGCTTAGAGATCGATTGTGCCACCGAGTTCCCCCCAGAGCGCGTAGTTTGGCTGTAAGATCCAGTCAAGACGAAATAGTTACTTTGCAAAGACAAAGAGGGGGGGGGGTGTAGGCAGCTACTGCCCTCGGGATGGAGTTAAGAAGGTGGGCGTTTAATCGGTATCGATTTCTAATCAGACCAGACTCTGTACGATTCTTCAGCAGATGTAACAGGTGTGCTTTGTATTTATGTACATTTAAAATGTCATTCACGTCTGAGTTTTAAAACTACAAGAACGAACTAGAAGTGGAAGGTTTCTTGGAGGTTTCTAGTAGGAAGGAGAACAAATATACTGCTATAGATTTTGACTGTTCTAAAAGTAGATTGACCATAACTCCACGTTGGTTATAAAATCTTAAAGGAGACAAGATTATGTTAATTTACCAAATATAGAAAGTAAAAAAAAAGTAAGTTCCCCTTTCAGACCTTGTGGTCTATGGGGCAGATGATATACAAGTCATCTGTGTCTATGGCCTACGGTTAACGAGGGTGTCATGTAGCCAGCACACCGAACAACCGACAAAACTTTCCCCAACTAATGTCAGGTACCCACTAGTGCTGGGTGGACTCAGAGGTGCCTGAAGATACCAAAAAAAAAATCACTGTCTGTGAAATTCCAGTCAAGATGATTCGAACCCCAGACCTCAGTCCTGGTTTACAAATCTACTTCATCCTCACCTTTACCTAGTTCTTAATCTGTTGGTCCGTTGGGGCATCACACAAGATCTGTCAACCGTCTTTCTCCATTTCTCTCTGCCTTTTGCCTTGGATAGACTCTCTTTCAATGACAGTCCCGTCCATTCTTTGATGTTGTCTTTCCATCGCTTTCTTAGGCTGCCTCTTCCTCTTTTTCCTGGTACTGTTGCCTGAAGGAAGGTCTTTGCGATCCCCAAGGACCTTGTGATATGGTCATAGAGTTTTAGTTTTTCGACAGTAGTTAACTGTCATTGTAGTCAATCACTGTATTAATCATGTTTCTAATCTATTAGATTTACATCAACTGTCAAATTTCTAGGAAAATCGTTTGAGCCGTTTAAGAAAATGTTCAGCTTTTAAAAATCTATCACACATTAATATTAGAACAAAGCAATCTTTCATACAAACAGTAATCATCTGCCTTAAAGATGGATTTGTCTCAACAATAAAAGTTTTCAACTGTTCCTCCTCTAGTAACTTCTACTTGATAGATTCCCGACTCCGTGCGTCAGTTTAACGGTTTCTTGTCCATAAGAAGATCGAATGTAAGCTTCGGTTGGGTTAGCCTCTGAAGCATTGAATCAAATATTTGTTGACTTGATATTAACGTAACCTACAGTGGGCAGAGTTGATACATTGGAGTAGAGTTCAACTCTAAATGTTTGATCATCAATGTAGTGTAGAGACAATGTCGTCTGCAGATGTCTAACGTATGTCCTAATAACCACACCCATTTTCTAATGACTAAATGGTCTGTTTCTATGTCACTTCTTATCTTCTTATCTTATATAATACAGACGTTACTTCAAAAAAGAAGATGATTACGTCCTACGCGTCATGCATTTAGTATGCATATTAACCAATGACTTAAATTCTGCCAAGTCACTGGTTTTTCTGGCTAGCTCAGGCAACCCATTCCATGCTCTAATAGCACTAGGGAAGAAGGAGTATTTGTACAAATTTGTACTAGCATATGGGACGAGGAATGTGCCTTTATTTTTGTGTCTTTCAGAGTATTTTATTAAATTTTGTTTTTGTATTTGAAGATTATGGTTCAGTGTTTTATGTATAATTGCTACTTTACTTTTGAGTCTTCTGTCCTGAAGGCTTTCTAAATTAGTGATTTTACTAATGGTGTTACCCTAGTCAAATGTGAATATTCGTTGTTATGAATCTCATTGCTCTATTTTGTGTTTGTTCCAGTTTCTTAATGTTTTCTTGAGTGAGGGGTCCACACGGTGGATGCATATTCTATTATTGGCCTAACCAAGGTTAAATAACATTTTAGTTTTATCTTCTTATTTGATTTATAAAAATTTCTTTTAATAAACCCTAATGCTTTGTTGGATATGAGTCGGGTAGTCATCTTGAGGTAAAGTGTTTTACTCAAAATGAGGTAAAGTGTTTTACTCAACTGCACATGTGTCATGTTTGATCTGAAGTAAGCAACTACCAGATTATGCAAGCACACATGCAAAGCTCAGCACTGAATAAATTATACTTTTAAAATTCAACTTGAACAATCTTTTAACAACGCTTCAAAAACATAATGGCAGTCACAAGTCTACAATCTTGAATCAACAATCTTATGAACGATTTATAACTGAAACGTATTGCAAGTCACACAGGTATAGAAAAGTCAATTTAGACTCATGACTTTTTAACTCAATTGTCTGTGACTATGTTGCCATGGGGTAGAGCTAGTCCTATGGGAGATCAATAGAACATTATGATTGAATATAACAGCTGAGATAGCCAATTGTCTGTCTTTAGTTTTACTAGACATTTAAGTATCAATCACACAACAGTTGCGTATATAGACATTGTTTAGTTTAATGTGTAACAACAGTTGTATATAAGGGCATTGTTTAATATGTTGAGTAACAAGAGTTGTGTATACAGACATTATTTAGTATGCTGTATAACAACTGTTGTATGTATAGACTTTGCTTATTATGTTATGTAACAACAATTTATATATAGACATTGTTTAGTATACTGTGTAACAACAGTTGTGTATGTAGGCATTGTTTATTATGTTGTGTAATAACAGTTACAAAACAGACTAGGACTAAGGAACATTTAAAACCCGTAGTTTTATAAACTTTCCGAATTGATCCTTCTGTATGCAACCTTTGTATTGACTTTCTAACTCTAGCCTGATGATTTTTTTCTGATGTACCTTACATGGGATTGGATCCATTCTGACTTTCGTGATTTTATATTTGAGAAAGCAGCTACAAAGTAAATAAAACAGTTGCCATGGCTTCGATGGGGAAAAATGAACTCTCAAAATAAACCTTTTTTTTCATTTTCAACTGCTATACTCTCCTCTGGTGGAAAAGTGTCCTAAATTTTTATTTTTACTTTAAATATTAAATATTACGATACTGTCATTTAGTCTTGCTATTCACTTGGAGTCAAAAATACTAGACAGCATTTTTAGCGGCCCCCGTAAGAGGAAAAAGCCGCTATAAAGTTTGTGCAAAATGTCCGTATGTCTGTCTGTCCGTCTGTCCGTCTGCCACACTCAGATCTCCAAAACTAGGAGAGATATGAAAAATATTATTTCATCATTAAATCCGGCTTAAAAAGTTAAGGTGCAACGGCTACTTTTAGTTTTCTAAAAGCAAACCGTTTAATTTATAAAATTAATTATGCAAGCGATTTTTTCATAAAAATACACCAATTCTTAAACAATTACGTAAATGTAAGGGAGGCAATGTTACAATATGCTAACAAAGACAGACAACTTCTGTGTATTTTCAGTATCACTAAGTCAAATATATTTATAAAATGTACAGGAAATGTTTACAACAAATTTAAATAATACTTAAAAATGTTTTTTTCTGGTTAACTAGCTGCTAAAATTAAAAGAAAACATTTCTGTTTGTTTATAAAGGCTAATAATGCACTTTGTATGTAAATATCATGCACATTTTTAAAATGGACTTTTTAAGCAGCGACTTTCGTGCAGTAGCGTAACGATACAGCAGCACACGCTACTTAGGTAATTCGTTAATTACTTTTTAAAAATTTAGATTTTTTTTATTTCTTTGTTTAGTGCCCCTCATCCGAATAAAAGAAGCTTATTTTTGTGCGTTTTGTCTGTTGGTTGGTCTGTCCGTCACGATTACAAATAACACTAGAGGCTATTGTAAATCTGATTTAACAATTTAATTTTTCCATTCAGAAATATTGCAATAGTTTTAAGTATCTATAATATATTGTTCCGGATGTTTTGTGAAAAACAAGTCAATGCCAATGAATATTCGTTTGCTCTTCTAAGTTATAGTAGATTTTATTTCCATGCTTAAACCTTGCAAGAAACACATGATCTTTAATATATTGTTCCGGTTTTTTAATGTAAATAGCATATAAATACTAAATAAAAATATCTATACTGATTTATATTTCATTAACTATAAAGTTGTTCCGGATATTGTTTTATAAAAAAAAATTTATGTCAAATAATTATATTTTTTTCAAAAATATCGACAGTATGTTATTCAGGATTTTGAAATAAGAAAGTAATTTACTAGAAACAATTATTGAAAATAAATTTTTAGACTTATTTTACAGTTAATTTTCTTGCCGAAACATAATAAAAGTTGTTTAATCGGTAAAGAATGTTCCGATTTTTATTCGAAAAAGAAATCGACCTACATTACATTAATTTTCTTACAAATCGTTGCCAAAAATGATCCGAATTTTATATGAAAAATCTAATAACGTTAATAAATGTTTGAAATCCCTCTTCTAATAAATAAAACAAATAATTTTCTCATTTATGAAAATTGGTTGTTCCGGATTTTTAATGAAAAATAGTTTAACTCTATTTATGTAAAATTGCACTTCTCTCTTACAGTACATTTGACTTTCTATCTAAAACGTTAAAAAATCTAATTATCGTTAATATTATGCTCTGATTTTTAAGGAAAACAACTTCCTAACACCAAAGTATGTTTTGATAAAATCTCCATAATGGTATGATAAATCTGTTTTTCTTAGCAGACCATCCCAGAAATTTAATTAACGGCATTAATTGATTAATCTGGAATTCTTATTTTATTTTTTTCTCATTATAAATATATAAACATCCGAAACAATCTATAATAGAAACTTCAAACTAATGCGATGTTTCGGAAGGAAAATTAATTTTAATTAGATTTTCAATAGCTTTTAGTCTTTTTTTTTCTAGCTATTAACATAACGGACAGACAAAGTGACAGACAAAAAAAAGAAGCGTTTTTAATCCTTTTATATATATATTTTAATATATATATTAAGTCTAAAAAGCCCATCAAATGAAATGCTAAAAGAACAAACTCGGTGCACCAATGTGTAGGAACACTCGACAAGCTGCTCGTATAGATGACATTTTTAGTCTAACTAGGCCTTGTGACGTAGTGGATTTTTTCCCTTTGACGTCATATGGAATAAATTCTTTAATTGCTAAAACAACTCGGTATAGTAATGTTTATTAAACCTCGTAATGTGACTCGCATTTTTAAAAGACATAATAGATTTAGATCTAATCTAGATTTTTTACACTTGATCTAGATTTTTTTTTTACACTAGAGCTAGATTTTTTTACACTAGAGCTAGATTTTTTTACACTAGATCTAGATTTTTTTTCTTACAGAGCGCTAGATTTTTAAAACTAGATTTAGATTTAAGTTCTAATTAAAATCATTATAGAATCTAGATCTAGAATTTCTTGGTCTAGTTTAGAATGTTTGTTGTTTTACATGTTTCGGATGTGCCTTCAGAGTTGTAGTCCAAACCTGCCGTAGGACGACGGGGGATTGGAGCGGGCAAGGTTTGAACCTGGGACCATCGATAAATCCAAACGACAGTCCAGCGCGCAAATCGCACTACCAGACAGCCATGATTTAGACTAGATCAAGATCTATATTTTAATTTCTAGGCTTAAAGTGTAGATTTTTTTTCTAAAGTCTAGATTGTCAATATGTCAATATTGCAATGTTATAAAATACTAAAACTAATCTACTATTTTAATATTTAGATTTGCAATTAGTCTATTAATTGATTATCTAGTGTTTTTTAAAAATATAAATCTTATCTAAATTACATCTAAATTATCCCAAATATATATTTTAGATCTAGATCTAGTAAATATAGATATTGAGAGTGCTAAATTAGTAGTTTAATTTAGGTAGATCTACATCCTCATTCTAGTTCCATTTAGGCCTAAATGAAAATCCTCAATACCAAAAGATTATCTAAAATCGCTCTTCTGACATATTGTACATATCCGGTAGTTGTCATTCCGTAATGTGTAGGTATATTATCAATAGTAGGCTATTAGTTTGTAACCAGTTTGTCATTAGATTAAGAGCAATGCCTGGTAGTGCGGTTAGCGCGCAGAACTGGTTATCTCTACGGTCTCGGTTTCATACCCTGCTCGATGCCATCCTCAGTCGACCAGCGAATATGCGGATCCGACAGTGATCCGTCTCCCACTGGGGCCGCCTCTGAGTTTGTGTGGTAACACAAACTCTCTTTGTAATCTTGTTATAGTTACCTTTGCTGCACAGAAAGCAAATCAGGCGATATGAATTGAAATTTGTTACTTGTGCTTATCTCACCAATAAGCAACGGTATTATTCATTAATATAGTCTTAAAATTTTTTTACAAATATTTTACTTATAAACTACACCAAAAGGAATTGAAACTTATATATTTATTAAGTACATTATCTCATGTCATGATGTCAAAAGCCAAAATACAGGGGCCCCTAAAAAGGTCAAGCCCCCCCCCCCCACCCAGATCCCTAGCTACGCCACTTAAATAAATGCACGACTAGATTAAGACACGTAATTACGCATAGTACGTAATTATTTTCTGTTAAAAAAGAAGGTCTGTAATTTAAAAGATAAGATAGCTATATTCAGTGTTGCAAGATCCTATGGCTGCTAAAACTCAACGTAGATCGTACCCACATTGATATTGAAAGGGAGACAAACGCCGAGTATAAAATGTAGAATCAAATATTTGCTTTTGATACCATTGTTTTTACCGTCTGGAGTCTAAGTAATCGATTATAAGAATCTTACTCTAGTCTTGATGCAGCATTAAACAGTTTACGCTTTCGACCACAAGAATCCTAAATGCCCTAGCTATTGGAATAGCGACGATTCTAATATATAAACTAAAGGGCTCAGATATCGATTATGTCCACCATCTAAAGCAAGGAGTTCTGCGCTAAAAGACAAAATTGCATCAAAATAGTGAAGTCTGTGTAACAGGAATGAGAGATGAGGCTAATGCTTCCTGGGAAGGTTCTGATATTGTGCATTTAATTAGTGACACTTTTTTAGAGAATGATCATTAAACAATGGATGTCAGCTTAATAAATACGTGCACCTGGTCTGAATTAAAAGCTTCGCTTTAAGTAGAACTTCTAGTTTAGAATAAGTGTTTCAAACATTTCTTTTCAATAAAGTCCTCCTGCTCTTTCTCTCGAGATTTGTCGTCTTAGGCACCCAGCTTTACTTCATGCATCCTTTCCCCTCTCTTTTAGCACTATATCCTTCTTCTTCTGTTACTTTCTCCTCACCTCTTATCCAACTGTATCCCTCTATTCCTATTACTTTATCCTTCTATCCTAAGGACTACTTCATCCCTTTTCTCTTGTTGTATTTCAGTCTTTCAGTCGAACTAGTAAGAATCAAACATTTAATGAATAATACAACTGCTCTAAATTTAATGTTTGAAAGACCAGTATAAAGTTGCAATGTCTCAAACATTTGTATCTTTGCAAACTTTCTGAATCAACATTAGTACACTCACAGTAACATTATGCGACTATAACTTTGTTCACTCACTTACAAAAATTAAGCACACTATAACTTTGTTAAGTCATATAAAAAGAGACACTTAAATTTACGAGAGTCAATATATTTAATATATCAATAGTCTTTATGGAGGCAGTTGGCTGAGCAGTTAAGCTTGGCTTCCGGACCGGGTGTCCCGGGTTCGAATTGTTGTGAATAAGTTGGGGAAAAGCAAAAGCGGTTGGTCGTTGTGCTGGCCAGAGGACACCCTCGTTTATCGTGAGCCACAGAAACAGATGCTCTTTATATCATCTTCCCTATAGATCGCAAAGTCGAAAAGAGAAACTTCACTTTATCCTTCTTAGAGTGTAGTTGCTAGATAAATATTCTCGAAGAGACAACCATTCTTTATTCTCTTGCCACTTGTGTCTAAATGAGAGAGTTCTCTAGAAAGTGTCTTATTGAAATTGAAAACAACACATCGTTTTTTTCACGTTTATCAAATGCACATCAAGTCAATAAACAAAAGTATCCACCAACGTAGTTCTTTCACAAAACATCAATTTTGACTGTGACTTTTCAACTCGACGGTTATGTTTCAGTGTTACTGGCCTGAGTGATACTCCATAACATTTTTATAGGCAAGCTATAAGTCGTAAGCAAGGATCTCTATTTATGTTAATGTGTTATTATGTTCTGTTTATATTAATATATTATTTCTTATACAAATGAACATGCAATTGTTATATAACATGTTTTAATAATTTCACACATCACATAAATGGCTTTAAAAGAAGAAAAAAAACAACCAGAGACGTTAACACTGCTCAAGACTTAGACTGTTTAGAATGAAAGTACAAGTCATTTCTAAATTGAGATTTCTATTTACAGACCAAACTTCATATTTCATTGATGAGCGACCTTTCGAAATATTTGTAGCCAGAAAATGGAGAAAAATTCACCATTTTACGTTATTTGCAAGGCTCTCAAAATGTTTTCAATAGACATTTCTAACTACTGACACATTCTCACCTCATTGTCAAAGACATGTAGTGCTTGTATTATGTCTGTGTTAATCATAGGACAACTAGCCAATCAGAGGATAATAGTATACAATTATATTGCTGTCTTAAGTTAAATAAATTAATTAGCATACGTTTTTTTTTCACATCTTTCAAATTATTATAATGTTTTTGAGTGTGTAGAGTTCTTCCTATTTATCAACAGAGAGACGAGCGGGAGATAATCAAACAAATAACTGACCTTCTTTACGATCTATCCTTTCCCCTTTCCTCCAGAATTAAGCTTTTTCACTTTTTTAGGGACGTTTGTTTTAGACTTATTTGTCGCCCTTTATAAGTCTGGCACCGTCTGACAAAATAGATCAGACGACTCCCACACCATGACGACAACCTGAAAACACTCACACCGGAAATTGAACGCGGCCCGTCGCGAGACGTCGCGTGCCACTCAATAAGAAGTTACACTCCACGAGGTGTGCACAAGGGGAGATAAGAATAAACAACAATATGAGTTACTCCGGCTTTATTAATCGATAATCTGTCTCCCTCCTAACGACCTACAACGTTTGTCTTCCAACTAGCAACTAGTCCGTGGTGACCAATTGGACTTCTAATTTTTGTGTGTTTAAATAAGATCTGAAAGTCTGTCAAAGAGAGATTCTCAAATTCATTATTTTCCTTCAGAGTGATTAGCCACCAGGTTTCAATATCCTGTCTACAAAGTTTATATCTACTTATTCTGTCTGTCTGTCTAGTAAAATCCTCCATGGATATTTCTCCCACTTCCCATTCTGGGATCAAGCTGAAACTTTGCACAATTAATTTATTGTCCCTAACATAACAGGTATAGTCGAAAAATAAACCAATTAGTAAGTTAAATAATTATAAGTAATCAAGTTTATCTGATATCAAAAAGGGGAACTAAATCTTACAGTATTGCGATATATACCTATTAATAAGGAGTTTTTCTGCTTAGAAAAGCTTTTTTAAAAAAAAATTATCTCTCTATATATATATATACAATTCTTTTCGTGACCAAACCATGCGGGACACTACGCCAAAGTCATGGAAAGATAACTCTTTTATTTCTGCAAGTTTGACTAGAGTTACCCCTCGTAACGTTCGAGGCGACAGAAAAAAAAGGGGGCGGGGAGAACAAGTAATCTTTCTCTTTATACATTTTATATTTGACAACATTTATGTGTGTATTTTTTAACACACGTCAATATCTGGTGTCATTAAAATAGTTGCATGTGTCTATGTAACTTTTGTATTGATTTTGCTCCTTCGTATTGCCCTTCGATTCCTAACCATGGCCACCGCTTCACATATATTTCGTGGAGTCAACAGCTCTTTCAATGGAGTCGAAATTCCTTCATCAGGTAACTGTTTATTTCTATCAGTCGCATATTTCTGGAAAAATGTTATCGACGAAACTGTTGCTCTCTAACTTCGCAATATGGCTGTAAGCTTTGTTTGTGAATATTGGGATAATTATGGCGACGCCCTGACCATGTCCTTACTCACGGAAGCACAGTCATACACTCTGCTCGACAATACGCTGCCTACATGAATAGTTCTGGTGTTTATAGTGACCAGCAGTCGTTTGCTCAAACCCACTCCATTTAGACAACTGTGTCATTCAGGAAGTGTTCACTAAATAGCGGGGTATGCTAGTGGGGTCTACTAGTGGGGTCTACTAGTGGGGTCGACTAGTATTTTTATATTTTGTTTGTTTATAGATTTCAATTCCTACATCCACACCTTGACAAAAAAAAAAGTTACGCGAGACGTCACCTGACAGTGACAGTAAATACAATTGTGTTGCCTATATGTGCCTTTTTTAAGGTTTACGGTACACTTTCTATGATTATTAATTAACGAAAAATCGGTTGCAAAAATCCAAACATAAAAGCACGAGCAGATCCAGAACTTTGGAGTGGGGGGAGGGAATTTTTTTCCAAACCCTAACCCTAACGGCCAGTAAACCCTAACCCTAATCATAAACGCGCGTACAGCATACATATATATATATATTAGAATTTATAAAAAAAAAACAACTGTTTCTCAACCTTTGGCAAAAAAACAACAACAACAACAAAAAAACAGCCATGTTGAGACCTTTCTCTTGACAGCTAGTGGGTTCTTAAGCACAAAAAGAAATTTCGGAAGCGGGAGGAGAAATTGGGTGGGCCTATTAGATTCTACTCTAAATTGTTTTTTTTTTTCATTTTTTTGGATTGAAGTGTATATTGTGAATCATAGTCTTAACATTTTTATACAATAGAAAAATATCAGTATGAGAAAGGTTGAAATAAGGTGACTAGGAAAATAATATTTAGGTTCAGAACTCATCTCAATTGTTACTCTTATAATGAAAAAGTTCTTATGAATTCTAAATTTTCCAAAACAAAGTCTTTCTTAAAATAACTAAGATAAATTCGTGTGAAATCACATAAACTCTGTCGACATATTTTGACTATGCTGTTTTAAAACGTCCTGTTTTCGTCTGGAAAGGGGAGAGGGCGGTACAGTGAAAACGTTAATCCTCGCTCCTTTTTATAATTTCTGCTGATGGTTGCATTTGGCATTATAGAATAGGGGGTGGGGCGACTCAATGGAAGAAATGAATTCATAGCATATATAAATTATATTAGTGACATATTTTTTTTACAAATTTTTTAATTTCTTAATAACTACAATACAAAAAGAAAAAGTATTGGTTTGTCCGATGAGCGGAAGGCGATTGCATGTATCACCCCCCCCCACCTAGTACAATCCTTTTTCATTTTATATACTAGAGCAGGGGTTCTCAACCTGTGGATCGCGGCCCCCGACATTTTGACATTTTGCCCGGGGTCGCCTAAGACCATCAAAAAATGTGGATTGTTATTGTCTATTATTCTATTGCTGTATGTGTGTGTGGGGAGAGGGGTCGCGGCAGAGTGGGGGGATTGTAAAAAGGGGTCGCCGAGCATAAAAGGTTGAGAACCGCTGTACTAGAAGGTGGGGCGAAATAATCTAAAATACGTTGAAATATAAATAATTTGTATATTTTGTTGTAACTCTAAGGCAAGCACTCAACGAAAGGCAGGAGGGAATAATAGCCGAAGTATTTATTATAAATCATCAACAAATAGTTAGACTTGGACTTAGGTATCAAGTCACAGGGATTAATGTCTTAAGTTCTAAGAGTCCTACTTATCTTATATAATACAGACGTTACTTCAAAAAAGAAGATGATTACGTCCTACGCGTAGAACAG
>JAZGLO010002956.1:0-21888 GCA_036873155.1 Biomphalaria sudanica
CCAAATTGTAGGCACATTTTAAAAAGAAGATTAAATTGGCAGTTTAAAAAAGGCTCATGTGATTTGGCACAACCGCAAACCATATGATCAAGGGTAAAAAAAAATACATTACAATGCTGGCCGTGATAGCTTTCAATGTCAAAGTAAAAGTTTCCCTTTCAGACCTTGCCATCTATGGGGCAGATAATGTTAAGGTCATCTGTTTCTATGGCCAACGGTTAACGAGCAGGGTGTTATGTGGCCAGCACAACGACCAACCACCTTTTCTTTCCCCAACTAAAGTCAGCTGCCCATTAGAGTTGGGTGGACTCAGGGACGCCCTAAGAATCCCGAAATTCAAAATGCCAGCCTTCACCGAGATTTGAACCCAGGACCTCAGGTTCAGAAGCCGAGCGCTTAACCACTCAGCAACCGCTTAATGTACAGTTTCTGTAGATAAAGGAATGTGACTAGTGACAACATTGAAAGTTCTCCTCTCCCTTGACGTTAACAAGTGTTACAACAGTGGAGCACAAAATGGCGACTTCGTATCTCGAAAACGAAAATGTGGCTGAAGTTTTCTTGCTTTAATTTCCAACCAGGTCCTTAGACCTGCACCGCAGTTATTAAACAACGGACCCGTAGACTATCCTGGACATGAAAAGTTTATGGTGCTCCACTCCAATCTCAAATGTTCTGATCTCCGGTGGATATCGCAATGAGGCGCTTACCTCTCACTTCACATCCAATGCTCCTATCCTAGAGAGTAAGATTTCCTATTTGCAATGTACAAGAAATTGATGTCTTAAAAAAAAAAGGAAAACCACCCACAATTTTTCTGCCTGATTTTAAATTAAAAACACATTTCAGGCAAGAGAAAAAAAAAAGTATTAAATTATTGGATGCGACATGCTAATATTCTTGTTCTCTCCCTTTTTTTAAATTTAGAGAAATCGTTACTTGATGATGCCGAGGTGGAGCTACAGAGTAGCGTCTCCTACATGTCCACTGAGAAACGATTGATTTCCTCCCTTTTAAAAACGTATGCAATGCAAGGTAAGAGACATGTCTTGGAAACAATTGAGACAGATGTATGTTAAATACACTTCATTGGAAACTGAGTATTAAATATATTATGATATGTATAGTTCAGTGAATATACAATGTATCTACTGTAGAGATGTAATGTCTAATTTGCGTCTGTATAGTTTGTACTGTTCAGCAAATAGGTTGGGTGTTTCTGTACGCGTCAAATTTCTAGCGAGTTCTTGGTTACAAACATGCAGACGAATAACAAAACTCCACAAATGGAGTGAACAACCAACAGACGTATGAAATATAACTGTTTAATTTACAACGGGAGCAGTCTAGTCTCAGTCACTAATAATCACTATCACATACGATGTTACCTCTATGAAAGCCTAGCCTCAACTAATCAATCTAAGCTACAGTCTCGCTTTGGATTAATGTCGTCACAATTATGCGTTCACTATCAGTCACCTAAGGTGTGTCTCTACATTACATAATGAATTTCTCGAGATGGCGAGATGATTTAAAATACCTAGAAATAGAAGGAAGACTTGTTTCTTCTCTGAGAGCTACACATATTTTCCTAGCATTTAAAATTGGTATTCGTTTGAATGTGATCAAGAAAATTTTGACAGACTTTGTCTTAAAGACTCAATTCCTTAGTTGTAGACTTTTTTTTTAGGCATATGCAGGCCCGGGTATACTACCCTGCCTCAACGTGGCACTCGGGTGGAAGAGATCGTGTGAGGAAACAATTAGGCTAAATGGCGAGTCCTGCACAGTTTGGTAAACCAGTGCTTTTTTGTGACGGTACGCACCGGTACGGCGTACCGGCACCGTTTTGAATTTTTTTTTAAAACTTTTTTTGGTATTTTAACGTATATTATTTTTTTAGCAGTTAAAAGTTAGGCAATCAACTACTGAGTACCGGCAACGAATCACTTATTACCGCACCTATTTTTTTTTTACAAAAAAGCACTGCGGTAAACTATAGAAAAAAGGGGACTTCCCGGTGTGCTCGGCCTCCGGACACGTATTCTGGTCCGTGCGCCCTGAGTGTTTGACACATTGGAAATAGCAATGCTTAATATGGACATTGACTTGGACCTCTTCCAGACAGAGCGGTTTGTCCCAAACAAGTCGGATTAATCTATAGCTTAAGCTGACTGTATGCATTAGGCAATACAATATTCTAAAACTATCACTATCATTCAATCATCAACAATGGAGTAACAAAAGTCAAGGAACGAGTGTCAGAATTCAGTACACAGTCAAATCTAGACACTCGACAGCTCGGCTGTCTTAATAATAATAATAATAATAATCTTTATTGTCCGTATGGAAATTTGTCTTACACCAAACATGCCCTAGCATGGCGAAAAAAAGACTCACCACGCTAGAATCTCTAAGACTCTAACATAATGAGTAACCATAGACAGGGGCGTAGCTAGGTATTTTCCATCGTCTAGGGACCCGGGGGGTTTGACCTCTTTGGGGTCCCTGCATTTTGCATAATATTTAATTTTTAATGTACAAATAAAACTCATTTGGGGGCCTCCTTCAAGTTGGGGCCCGGGGGTATTTTCAAATTCTCCTCCCTCCTCCCCCCACCCTAGCTACGCCACTGACTATAGATTATCAAACTGCTCTTCATGTATTTGAACATTAGAGTGTGTCTCTAAAGAACTACTTTACTTTGAGGTGAAAACAAAACAACAACAGTAAAACACCAGATAGAAGTGCAAAAGACTAATGCTAAGACCCATTTCTTTCCACAAACTTTCTCATTTTCGTAGTTATTTCCATTTCTTATTCTCATATATTAATGCACAGTGCTGCCATTTCTTTGTTAACCCCTCGCCAAATAGTCTGGCACTATCCGTCTACATTGTTTCATCTTTTTCAAGACACTACATTGTATTCATGGTGACCACGTGATGGTAATACCCAGAATCTAGTATCTCTTGTTTTGTTTCTCTAACACTATTACAATATGTCCTAATTTGTAAGTGTACTTTTGTTTTGTAAGAGACCTGACCTTGTGGATAAATAGAGATGTGCTGTTATCCCCCTAAGCCCTCCTCTTGATGACTTTGAGATGACACTAATGAAATTATAATAACCAACAGGCACACAAGGGCGTCCAGTCAGGAACACTTCCGACAATATGATTGTCTACTTCGGATTGTCTCTCATCCAGATACTGGATTTAGATGAATCGAATCAAGTCTTGAAAGCCAGTATGTGGTATCGATACGTAAGTCTGCGTAGATAGAAGATCTAATGTAGTCAATGTGAATGGACTATGCTTATGCAAATATCTTGTGAAATATTTCCATCACAAAAAAAAAACAACAAACAAACTTTTGACATTTCAGATTTTTTTGGGTTCCGTATGTTTTAAGAGAAGCGCGGTGGCTAAGCGGTAAGCGCTTGGCTTCCAAACTGGGGTCGGGGTTCGAATCCTGCTGAAGACTGGGATTTTTTAATCTTGGTATCTTTGGGTGCCTCTGAGTCCACCCACCTGTAATGGGTACCTGACATTAGTTGGGGAAAAGTAAATGCGGTTGGTCTTTGTGCTGGCCACATTATCTCGTTAACCGTAGGCCACAGAAACAGATGACCTTAACATCATCTGCCCAATAAAAAATGTTTTAAGAACTATACAGAATTAAACTAGACCAATAGACTTCTATTTTTTTAAGTCAACATTATAGTTAAACTATTTGTATTTCAAACATATTCACAGGCAAATAGTTGCTATATTAGCCGCACTCGAATATCAAATCATAGGTCTAGTTTCAAATCATAGGTGTAGTTTCAAATCATAAGTGTAGTTTCAAATCATAGATCTAGTTTCAAATCATAGGTCTAGTTTCAAATCATAGGTGTAGTTTCAAATCATAGGTCTAGTCTCAAATCATAGATCTAGTTTCAAATCATAGGTGTAGTTTCAAATTATAGGTCTAGTTTCAAATCATAGGTCTAGTTTCAAATCATAGGTGTAGTTTCAAATCATAGGTGTAGTTTCAAATCATAGGTGTAGTTTCAAATCATAGATCTCGTTTCAAATCATAGGTGTAGTTTCAAATCATAGGTGTAGTTTCAAATCATAGATCTAGTTTCAAATCATAGGTCTAGTTTCAAATCATAGGTGTAGTTTCAAATCATAGGTCTAGTCTCAAATCATAGATCTAGTTTCAAATCATAGGTGTAGTTTCAAATTATAGGTCTAGTTTTAAATCATAGGTCTAGTTTCAAATCATAGGTGTAGTTTCAAACCATAGGTGTTGTTTCAAATCATAGGTGTAGTTTCAAATCATAGGTGTAGTTTCAAATCATAGGTGTAGTTTAAAATCATAGGTGTAGTTTCAAATCATAGGTGTAGTTTCAAATCATAGGTGTAGTTTAAAATCATAGGTGTAGTTTCAAATCATAGGTGTAGTTTCAAATCATAGATCTAGTTTCAAATCATAGGTCTAGTTTCAAATCATAGGTGTAGTTTCAAATCATAGGTCTAGTCTCAAATCATAGATCTAGTTTCAAATCATAGGTGTAGTTTCAAATTATAGGTCTAGTTTCAAATCATAGGTCTAGTTTCAAATCATAGGTGTAGTTTCAAATCATAGGTGTAGTTTCAAATCATAGGTGTAGTTTCAAATCATAGGTGTAGTTTCAAATCATAGGTGTAGTTTCAAATCATAGATCTCGTTTCAAATCATAGGTGTAGTTTCAAATCATAGGTGTAGTTTCAAATCATAGATCTAGTTTCAAATCATAGGTCTAGTTTCAAATCATAGGTGTAGTTTCAAATCATAGGTCTAGTCTCAAATCATAGATCTAGTTTCAAATCATAGGTGTAGTTTCAAATTATAGGTCTAGTTTCAAATCATAGGTCTAGTTTCAAATCATAGGTGTAGTTTCAAATCATAGGTGTAGTTTCAAATCATAGGTGTAGTTTCAAATCATAGGTGTAGTTTAAAATCATAGGTGTAGTTTAAAATCATAGGTGTAGTTTCAAATCATAGGTGTAGTTTCAAATCATAGGTCTAGTTTCAAATCATAGGTCTAGTTTCAAATCATAGGTGTAGTTTCAAATCATAGGTCTAGTTTCAATCCTGGTTATACAAAAATTTAGATTTGTGTTCTGAGACATTTATATATTTCATTTTTATAAACATTTTGGTAGAGCCAACACATTGAGTAAAGAAACTTAATTGTATTAAAGTTCTCATAAAAACTAGTTCAAATCTTCACACTAAGATGATGATTGGAATAAGAACTTGCTTGAATATTATTATAGGTGGCTGGGTTCATAGTCAGCATTAGACTGTTCCTATTCCCTTTCTATTCCATTTCTTATGTGTTTCTTTATTAGGCCGCTTCCTATTGGTCACGACTTAAATAAAGGCTATGAGGGAAATCTCTCGGTGGACACTTGGAAAAGGTTGCTTTAGTTTTATCCCTGACCTATATCTACGTCTAAAAACAAACAATGCATTAGTAAATAAAAATGTATCTAGGTCTTAATCCTCAACAAAGATAGCTGAAGACTAAAAGACGAATCAAATATTTTCTTAGTTCAGTGTCTCTAGACCTAGCAGTTTTTTAGTTCCTATTGTAGAATGTATCCCTGTATTGACCAGGAAATAGAAGTAGGTGTACAAGCTGCTACTTCACTAAATGCATTAGCCTGCTTGCTATAAAATTACGCCATGTACATTGACTAGGTGAAAATCGTTCCTCCTGTGATGTGACAGATATGCATGGAGCAAGGGCTGCCAGTCAATTATGCAAACAAATTATGAAAGGGAACGCTGCTCAAAAGATGAAGCTTCATTGAACTTTTGTCTGCTACTGAATAAAGTATCGTGTTTTAGAAACATGCAGAGACAGTTATTGATGATGGCATGTTTAGCTTGAATCTAAATGAAAGAGTTGTGTATACATTTTGTTTGTATTTTTTTAAAAGTGTTACATATGTACTGTATTTCATTGAGTATACCACATACAAATACGTCAAGTCCAAGTTTGACTTTAAGTGTAATCTAATCTGTTAATCATCTTTTGGTAACCATAGTTTCTATAATCTTTTACGTAGAGTCTGTGTTGCTTTAAAAGTGGATTCAGTCATTTAATCGTGCTACTGTAACATATAGGATTGATAGAGCTAGGTAGATTATAAAGCAGTTGGCAACAAACTAATTTCCATAATGCGCATGTCCATATCGGACACATTGCACGTGACAACCACCAAGCCCTATGTTTCTGCCACAAATCTCGTAACGCCTGTCAATGTGTCTCCAGGAATGGAATGACATCCTGCTGACCTGGGACCCAGCCATGCACGACAACATTAAGTCAGTCATGATACCCTCAGACAAAATATGGCTGCCAGACATTTTACTTTACAATTTGTAAGTCCAATGTTATGTTGTACTCAGTGGCCTGTCTTCAATGTTATGTTATACACAGTGGCCTGTCTTCAATGTTATGTTGTACACAGTGGCCTGTCTTCAATGTTATGTTGTATACAGTGGCCTGTCTTCAATGTTATGTTGTACACAGTGCTGTCTTCAATGTTATGTTGTACACAGTGCTGTCTTCAATGTTATGTTGTACACAGTAGCCTGTCTTGAAGTTATGTTTTATACAGTGGCTTGTCTTCAATGTTATGTTATATACAGTGGCCTGTCTTCAAGTTATGTTGTACACAGTGTCCTGTCTTCAATCTTATGTTGTATACAGTGGCCTGTCTTCAATGTTATGTTGTACACAGTGCTGTCTTCAATGTTATGTTGTACACAGTGGCCTGTCTAGGACCGCACAGAATGGTCTGCGCGTGCTCAAAGCAATTAAGTTATTACGTCATTGTAAAACAATTGTTATGGTTACCATGGTAACCATTAACGGAACCTGACAACCCCTTTTTAAAAAAAAATATTAATTAGTACATGGATGTGCAAATTAATTATTTTTTTTTATTAACTTTTAACTTTTTTTTAAAAGGGAGGGGGGGGGGGAGAGGCTTAAGTGTACTACATGGCTTTAAAACAACAACAACAAAAAAAAAACAAATTTGCACTTATTAATATTTGAGCAGAAATTGGATCTACCACTCTCAATTTAATAAAGGTACAGATTTGTCATCTGACTTTTAACAGCTGTGCATGTGGTTCAGAAAACCATTGAAACAAATGTTGATGAAATAGTGGAACAGATTGTTTGAGATAAAACTCGTTCTAAATAAGTTACGTCCTAGTGCTACTAGCTCTGATTCTATGCATCCGCAAGTGACTCTATATTCAAAGATCATAGAAAGGCATGCGCAAGTTATGCCCCATTACAATTTCAGTAATGCCCAATTAATAACCAATGTAAAATCTAAAGCTCTTCTGCCACAGTCCACCACAAAAGCTAGGTTTCTTTTAGCCTGTGAAACGCATGCAGGGAATGCATGTTTTCTGCCCCCAAAACAAGTTGGTTATCACATTAATAGAGAATAAAATATCCATGCCCAATCTATCACATTAACTATTTAGAAAGACATAAACTACTAGACATTGAGCGATTGAACACTTTGGTATCGATTGACATACAGCACAGTGTCTCATTTTAAAATCATTTGAACTTATACTTGTAAATTTAATGAAAGCAACCTAGACGAATCAGTATAGAAGGCCTTAACACTGACATGCAACGTCACAATCTGTGGCAGTTTTGACCAATAGCTCGTTGTTGCGTCACAGGTCTTTACAACCAGCTATTGATCTAAACAGGGCCGGTCTTAGGCCACTGCAACCTATGCGGCTGCAGTGGGCCCCGCACTTTCAAAGGCCCCGCGCGATGCGAATTCAAGGTGTAAATTATTAAATTAAACCAATGTAACTTATTTATTAAAGGGTTCCTGAAATGATAAAATATACGAAAAAGTCATGAAAAACTCCTGAAATTATTAAAATCTTCTGAAAACTGATGCAATCTCCTTACAACAGAAAAAATTGTCATTTCGGGGTATCATTCAATATGAAAAACGCCAATCCTACTCGCGATTAAAAAAAAACGGCATTGTCAGATTGATTTAATAAAAATGTAATAATAAGGCGAATTGTAAACAAAACAAGAAGTTCCAATACTTCATTTACGTTAATAGTCACTGGCCTACAAATATAGATCGAAATCTATCTCGACCTCTTAGACAAAAAACAACAATAGCGATATTTTGCTAGTTGATAGTAAATCTAAAAGGCAGATTTGAATGTTTATCGGCTTTTTTGTTTGTTAGAAAAACTACTATCTACTGTAGATGGCTCGTAAAAATAAGTTGACAGTGATCTAGTACCTAGTAAAGTATGAATAAAATGCAAAGACGAATTTATTTTCTAATACAAAATCTTAATTTTCACTTATTATCCTTATCACAACCCAAATTAGGCCCCGCGCAATCCGTTTCGCATAGGGCCCCGCAACCTGTAGGACCGGCCCTGGATCTTAACTTCCCACAGGTTGTGACGTTGCAGATCAGTGTTGAGGCCTTCTAAAATGAATGGTCTCGCAGCAACTCATTGAAATAGGCCAGAGGAACGATTTATAATGAAAAATGAGGTGAAGATGATCTACTACTACATTCACCACTCCTTCCTACCACTCCACGCCTTCAGCACCGCGACGTATATCTCCAACAAGACTTCCAAGTGTTGCTCCTATTCCACGGCGATATCCTCTTTTAAGTTACCAGACTGGACGAAGGGTGCCTCTTTCATCTTGTTCCAGAACGCAGGATTCTGCGATTTCTTTCTTTTTTTCTCTATAAACAGTACGTTCATGTCTCGTGTTGAATAGTGCTCTGGTGCGCACCATAAACATTGGTACAAGTTACAACATGCTCAAACAATGCGAGAAAGTTTTGCATGTAAGAACTATAGGCCTCATGTTGCCTGTTTAGCACTTTGAGTGTACAAAGAACAATTAAGCTCATAGACACATGGTGTCTCTATAACAACGTATTACATTCTAAGCTGCAGTTACTCTCCCTTATTTTACGTCTCATGTTCATCCAATAAACTCTTCTTTTGAACTGTTGGTGCGCACCCATGTGCAACATGGAAGGGAAGGTTTTGAATAATAAAATTTGATAAAAATATGTTGTTGTTTTTTCACTTCACCCTAAAATGCATATGTACATATTCACCCTTTTGTTTTAAAGATTGTACAATGTTTTTGTTTACTTCTGAAATGTTTCTTTCTCACATTTCTTTCACTCCATCTAGTCTGATGCATTATACGTTTCTGTTTGTACAGTGCAGATGATCGCTTGAAAGAACAGAGAGACGCCCTGTGTATAGTCCAGCACACGGGGGACGTCCAGTGGATGCCCCAAGCCATTCTCCGCAGCTCCTGCTCCATAGACACCAAGTACTTCCCCTTTGACCTCCAGACATGCTGGCTCAAGTTTGGCTCATGGACTTACAATGGGAACAAATTAAATGTGGAATTTGTGGCACAGCACGCCTTTGATTTGAGTGACTATGTGGTCAGTACAATACCATTGTACACTTTATATTTAGGGGTTCTCAGTTTGTACACTTAGGACCTAGCAGCGATGTATTCTGAACCTATCAAGTAGTCAAGTGAAAAAGTTTATTTTCTTATCTTTATTTGGCGAGACCATTGGTTCCCAAACTTTTTTCTTAACGGAATACATTCTGAATATTTAGCGGAACAATTTGCTTATTTTTAGCGGCCCCCAAAAGGGGAAAAGACGCTATTAGTTTTGTGTGAAATGTCTGTCCGTCCCGTTTAGATCTCGTAAACTAGAAAAGATAGTGAAAATCCGACATCATAATATTTGAGTCCATTCTGAGTTCTAATGCAACTGACAACGGCTACTTTTTTCTTTTCTAAAATCGAAAAATCTAATTTTTTAAATCACTTACGTATGTTTTTTTTTTTTTTTTTTTTTTTCGTTTTTTTTTTTTTTTTTTTTTAAAATACACCACTTTTACAACTATTCATGAATAATAGCTCTTTTTTAGGAGACAACGATTTTGCATATTTTCAACACATTTATGCAATTAATTTTAGATTTTTTGTTACAATTTTTTTTTTTTTTTGCTACGTTATGTAAGTTCTGTCCTACTAACCATTTCATTTACCCAAAAAAAAATGTTTACTTTTTTAAGAGAAAAAAATATATTTAGTATACATATACAAGTTGGACATAATTTAAAACCACAATTAATATGTAGGTTTTCATATTATCGCGTAACCTCCATGCTCACCACATATACATATATCACTTATCTAAAGAATTGTTTTATTTGTTTTTACGGAAATGTATTTTGTTTTTTTTTAGATTTGAATAAGAGATTGACCCATTACAAAACAATTCGATCAGTTAGATATTCAATTATAAGACATCAGTAAGGCCAGGTACACATCTAGCTTCACACTCATTTTCATCTATCCTTTGGTTTGCTGGACCGCTGGGGCACCACACAAGATCTGTCAACCTTCTATCTCCATTTTTCTCTGTCATTTCTCTTTATACGAATTTAAATCTAATATCCTTTCTGAAAATATTGAAACCTGCCTTTTTACCTGCCTGGGTGGACCACTTCGGGGGCCGATTTTGAGTTTGTGTTTCCACACAAACTGTCTTTGCAACCTTGTTTTTAAAAAGATTAATTTACGTGGTGGCCTACTTATTCCAGTAGTTCATGGAACACCTATTAGGGTTTCGCGGAACACAGTTTGGGAAACACTGACATAGAACTATTCCGGGTGCTCAGAACGTCCCACTGACATTTCTTGTAACTGTGTGCTAGATGGAATGCTACGTCTCTGAGTCTGTCTCATTTAAAACAACGATCAGATGAATGAGAAACAGTCAGTAGTGTACTATTGTAAGAGTCTCATTGAAATGTCAGTAGAAACGAAGGTATACGATGGAGAATGAATTGTGGGGGGGGGGGGGGGCATATCGAGAACTTGAACATCTTGTGTCTGTTACGGTAGCATAGGAGCTAGAAATATCCCTGAAATAAGTTGCGACATAAAGACTTTTTTAAATATGTACATTGAGAAAAGAAAATTTAGCAGAAAACACGGGGAGCTACAAGCTTCATCACTTGATCGCGATGACTGTCCACACTTGATCGCGATGACTGTCCACGCTTGATCGCGATGACTGTCCACACTTGATCGCGATGACTGTCCACACTTGATCGCGATGACTGTCCACACTTGATCGCGATGACTGTCCACACTTGATCGCGATGACTGTCCACACTTGATCGCGATGACTGTCCACACTTGATCGCGATGACTGTCCACACTTGATCGCGATGACTGTCCTCACTTGATCGCGATGACTGTCCTCACTTGATCGCGATGACTGTCCTCACTTGATCGCGATGACTGTCCTCACTTGATTGTTAGTGACTGTCCACACTTGATCGCAATGACTGTCCACACTTGATCGCAATGACTGTCCACACTTGATCGCGATGACTGTCCTCACTTGATTGTTAGTGACTGTCCACACTTGATCGCAATGACTGTCCACACTTGATCGCAATGACTGTCCACACTTGATCGCGATGACTGTCCTCACTTGATTGTTAGTGACTGTCTCCGCCCTCTTCCTTTTGTCTGTCATTGTGAATGTCAATCAGTAAATTCTTATGAGCAGATCTCAAGAAGTTTGTTTCTTAAAAGTGCAAAGTCTACCCTTACTTAAGAGGAACGGACTGGACGAAGTGATTGGCTTTCTGGTAGAAGCGTTGACATCGTTTTTTTTTCGTGACTAGATGAAGTAACTGAATTCCTCGAGTTAATACTTTACTGGATTCTAATAAATACTTGATTCTACTGAATACTTGATTCTACTGAATACTTGATTCTAATGAATACTTGATTGCAATAAGTACTTTATTTTAATGAATACTTGATTTTAATGAATACTTGATTCTAATGAATACTGGATTCTAATGAATAATGGATTCTAATGAATACTTGATTGTGATGAATACTTGATTGTAATCAATACTTGATTGTAATGAATGCTTGATTCTAATGAATACTTGATTCTAATGAATACTTTATTCTAATGAATACATGATTCTAATGAATACTTGATTGTAATGAATACTTGATTCTAACGAATACTTGATTCTAACGTATACTTGATTCTAATAAATACTTGATTCTAATAAATACTTGATTCTAATTAATATTTCATTCAACTGAAGAAAATAAATGGAGGTTATCGTTGTGCTGGGCACATAATGCCCTCGAATTATGTTTTCCTTTCGACTTTGTTAGATTGAGAGATTGAATCAGTCTCATGTCAGGAAATAAAAAAAAGTTTCAAAAGTATATAAATTTATGTTTTGTTAATGGGCGCAGTCTACTTGCGTTCTACGTACCATAGAGCGTTTGGACGTTCTTAGTGTCTTATTAACCAATTGTATTTTATCTCCTCTTTGGCAGCCCCTATGTAGAACCCAGTGCGAGACTCCTCCATTGTCCCATCGATTGTTTCCACCATGTCTCATCATATCTTTCAGCTTGATCAGTAGCATAACCTTAGAGTTTAAAACAATGATTCACATTAAAATGAAGAGATTTGCTGCAAGTTGTTTCTTCAATAGCATTCAATTATCAACAAGTTATAGTTTTCAGCGAAGATTAGTTCAAATCTAAAAATAATTTCATTTTGATGGCGTCATTAACGAGCAAACTGATAGTTCAGTTCACATTTAAAAGCAAAACAGAACTCATACTATGTACATGCTGAACTTCTCTTGTACCAGGCTACATTACAAAGATGGTCATACTATTAGAGAATGACCAAAACGAATGATGGTAAACAAAACAAGGCACCTCCAAAAACAAACAAATAAATATCGGCCCGAACTAGATCCGGATCTATATAATAAACCTTTAATTTATGATCTTTTCATACCATGTCTGTTTTTGTTACCTTCAGCCACTGACTGCACAGGAAATTAATAAGGAAACTTATTGTTACAACAACCAACAGCATCTAGATTTATGAATAAACTACAACCCCTTATGGGGGACGTGGTGGCTTTATTGTTAAGCACTTGGCTTCTGAACCTGGGGCCCGGGTTCGAATCTCGGTAAAGAGACAATGATTTTAAACTTCGGGATTCTTAAGACGCCCCTGAGTAGTGTCAAGTAAAGGCGGTTGTGTTGGTCACAGGACACCCTCGTTAACCGTCAGCCAAAGCAACAGATGACCTTGACATATAGATTGAAAGATCTGAAAGGGATACTTACAATTCTTCATACATTTATCATTCAAATATAAACACGCATTAGCTCAATAAACATTGCAAATTAATAAAGCAAGACAGCCTGCCATGGTCTGCTTTTACAGGTCATCAAATAAATGTAAACGCGATGTGTAACGTTGAAATAAACACACGCCGCCATGTAAGGCAATGAAATGGTGTATCAGTTACTGTTGGATTTGGCTAGGAAATAAATAGTTGACGTATAAATTACAATGATAATCTCTGGTAACGACCAAGAAATGAGGTTTAAGTCTTTATTAACTGTTAATTTAAGTTAGTCATGACGGCCCCAATATTTTATGTATCTTATGGTACAGTTGTTAGATCTGGTTAGATATAGTGTATCCAATGATCAATGTTGTAGCTCAATCCCTAGACCAAAATCGAATCTTATTTAACCCAGTTTCTCTCCCGCCTCCTCCACGCTGTCCTGTTCTTTCCCTTATATGCACTCGAATTAGTCTCGAGTTGTTACGCCTGGAGAGAGCTTGGTTCAATTCTTTCACGAGTGATGTACACATCTTGTTAAACACTGTAAAATAATTACATTGACTAATTATTGTTGTTAGAGATCTTGACACATTCTCACAAAATGTTTTAATGTATCTTTAGATACTCACAGAAAATGTTCTTTAAAAAAAAAGAAAGAATGTAGTATACTATGAAATCTAGAGTAATTGCAGAATGAAGACATTTTAATAAAATCGATATCTTCTAAACATTGAATGGATGGAAGGTGTCAGTTAGCTGAATACGTTTTGCTGTATTCCGTGATACACGCGTCAATGGCTCGTGATTTGAATACATAAAATGTTTACGGCAAATAAAGTTCAAGTAGATACTCGTATGTACCAGCCAAGGTCTCCTGTTTAAATAAATAAGTTAATTACCATCGAGCCAACACTGTAACTTGCCCATGCTGCTAATATTAGACTTTGGAATTTCCTCGGTACTAAAACAAGATTTCTAGTTATTTCTGATACTTTGGGTATTTAAACAAGGGAAGACATCAAGGGAAGTCGTTGAGTTATTCTAGTCAAGTCTACTTACTTGAATCTGTGAATTTACATTTTATTGAGTATTTATAGTGTGTATCTCATATTTTCGTGACTCCGAATTGAGGAATAGAAGTGTTTCATTTCGTAAAGAGAATCTATTTTTAAAATCAGAAAAGTATCTCCGGCAATACGGAGGTGATTGAGTAAAGAAACATTGTTCTGTAACATTATTAAGCTCATTTAAAATACGCAATCCAATCCTACCAGGCAGTAAGCGCCATACATTTTAAGACAACGGACATACGTTTGTAAAGAGGAAAATGTGAGTTTGTTTTCCGTGATTTTCATGCTGAATATTACTGACTTGGAGAGAGAATGAGAGAGAGAGAGAGAGAGAAAGAGACAGTTCTCTTCAACATCATCTTTGTTTTTCATTAAGAGTAAATCAATAAAAAAAAAGATAGCCTCGACCAACTTTGAAACTAATTTGACCCTGACCTCTACCAGACACACAGAAGCAACCTCAACCAGGCCTGAGGTGTGCGTGTGAGAGTCGAGGGGAAAAAGAGAATAAAATATAATTCGTCCTTCACTCTTATCTGTCCCTTAGTTTGTTGGACCATTGGGGCACCACACATGATTTGTTGACCATCCTTCTCTTATATTTTTACGTACATCTGAGGGGGGGGGGGGCGGAGGGGGATTCTAGAGCTGGAAGTAGATCTGGACTAGATCTTAAGAGCTCTAAATCAGAAGTATATGTCTAGTGTAGGATCTAGATCTTAAGAGCTCTAAATCAGAAGTATATGTCTAGTGTAGGATCTAGATCTTAAGAGCTCTAAATCAGAAGTATATGTCTAGTGTAGGATCTAGATCTTAAGAGCTCTAAATCAGAAGTATATGTCTAGTATAGGATCTAGAGGTCCATATAATCAAAATACCAATAAATAATTTCACTAACATGCATTCCCCGCTGGCCGAGTCGGTCACATCCTTCGGTTCAGCAGCTGACGTGTCAACATATCGGGCTCAGTACCTGGTTTGTACCATATATTTTAAAATTATTTTTTAAATATTTTGTTAATGTTTTTAGTTTTATATTTGAGGCATGTTGTCTTTTTCAGAAATAAATGTTTACATGTTTTTCTTGTTCCCTGCAGACAAAATCTTTGCCTAACAGAAACCCTGTAGATTACGATCCAATCTGATTCTCAATGCTTTAAGCTCAATAAACATCCCGCCTGTTTTGTATGTGGACTACACATAATCACTTTCTATCCCCTACAGCTCAGTAACGAGTGGGACATAGTGGACAACACAGCGGTCAGAAATGTCAAGTATTACAACTGTTGTCCAGAACCTTTTCCAGACCTGACCTTTCACCTGACCTTAAAAAGAAAGACGGCTTTCTACACATTTATACTGATTCTTCCATGTACACTTCTGTCTCTTCTCACCTTGGTCATCTTTTGGGTCCCGCCAGAATCTCCGGCCAAGTTACAGCTAGGTAGGTCATGTAGGTATTCAATTTAAAAAACTGTGGATTTCGTAACATAATCCTAAGCATATGGAATTGAAACAGTGTGGTCGAGAAGCTAACTACAAGTGTACTTGGATTGGCTACCTATGAAGGGGCCTCGAGGTTCGACACCCGACTCGAGCAGGGTTGTGTTTACTGAAGGCCTAAAGACAGCACGGGAAAGCCTTCTTTCAGATACCCCCTCCCCCACAGGTCCACAAATGAGATTGGACCATAGCGCTCTGAGCATGATATAAGCATGAAAGTAGCGCTATATAAAAGCTATAATTTATTTATCTATTTAAACACCAGATATTTTCTTTGTAATGATGTGATTGTTTACAATAATCAATATTAAAAGGATGGTAAAATTAAACATGTACATATATGTTTGTCAAATTATTTTATTTTTACAATACCTGTATTCAAGTTGTAATTTCGTGGACACTTCTAGATTGGTGGGTAGGTGGAACCTGGACAATGGTTTCGAAAACTGCTCTTACTATTTTCCTAGAAATTTAACAGTTGATGTATATCGTCGAGAAAAGAATCGCAAGCTCGTTGGCCACACTAGGAAAAAAATAGTTTGACTGCTATAATTTTCAAACTAAAGAAATAAATCATTTTAAATTTGGCTAGAGAACGGGAAAATATTGATCTCGAACGTACTCTTCGTCTTCGGGTATTTCCGCATTCCTTGAAAAAAAGTTTAAGAACTAAATGGTCAGCTAAATTGTGCGCATCGTCTTCTAAGTCTAGATCTAAAGGAACTATCATTGGAATAGTATAAAGTCTAGTAGATCTAATCTAATATATTCCTTCACTGAACCCTGATTCTTTCTTGGAGCCTGGAGGGAAGGTTTGCAAGACAGAATGGGAGGGCTAAAAATGTTCCACTGTTGTTGTTGTTTTTAATATTGACCAAAACAATTGTTCAATAAGTTGTATGAGGCTGAGGAAGTATTGTGTTTTTTTTAAAGTAGTTTAAATGTTTATTTTGTTGAATATTGCTGATAATACAATACTTCATCGGAAAGGCAATCATATGTATTGAATTATATTGTTGGCATTGATTAGACATATAATATTTTGACTACTTTTTTCAAAAGAGAGCGTGTTTGTGTTTTTTTTTAAGTGGAACACCTTAGGTTCCAGGACATCTAAAACATCAGAAATGTTACCATTTGTATGCAGTTCCCATTAGTTTACAAGCTTAAATTTATGTTTGATCAAAGATGGAATAACTTTCTACCCAACAAACAGCTATGTTTAGTGTGGATGTTGTTGTCTCATCCTTATATCGAACATCAAATATTTCTACAGGAATGAGTGTCTTTGTCGCTTTCTTCTTGCTACTTCTCGTGCTGGCTGATTTCACCCCACGGGCCGCGGCTTCTATACCTCTTATTGGTAAGTAGCACAATGGTTTTACGAAGTAGGTTACATCTCATTTCTTGGTTTTATGACAATAGGGCTTTTAAAACATTACCTTAGCGGAAAATGTAAAATATTTGTTTGAATCCATGTTTCAGGGGCGTACTTCTGCCTGAGTTTGGTCATGATAACCTTGTCCACAGTGTTGGCCTGTGTAGTAGCCAATATGTATATGAGAGGTGTCAGGGTGGACAGACCGCCCAGATGGATGCGATCGGTTAGTAACAAATTTCTTCGCCGGCTTATTGCTCTGCAAAGTTTGACTTTTTGGCCTTTACAGTACAGCCTCTGATATCAGGCTTTTCGTGTATTTCGCAACATATCGCAACATGTTATACTTTCCAAGTCTGTTAGTAGTGTCTGATTATTATCATAACTTAAGCCTACGTACGTTAGTTAACATATCACTATAATATCACCAACCTATTGAACATTTATATACAAGACGCTGAACATTGAATCCCTTCATAATTGATATCTCTTGTTACAATATAAAACAAAATATGTCGGGTTATAGTTAAATAAAAATAACAAACAAATCATTTTATTATGTAGAAAAAAACAATCACAAGATTACATTCTTGTTTGTTTGAACCGAAGATTATTAATAGAGAGCCTTTGTTCTTCTGAATATTTTTTTTATATCTAATTGTGCTATGTAACAAAGTCTTTCTCTATTTGTGCTATGTAACAAAGTCTTTCTCTATTTGTGCTATACAACAAAGTCTTTGTCTAAGTGTGCTATATGTGTGTGTCTTTCAGTGCACTGTGAGTGGAGTGGCTAAATTATTTGGAGTGGACGTACCATCTTCAGCTGGACATTTGAACAGGAAAGAGAAAAACTGTGAACAAAGGTCAACCAACAATGGCTCACGAAATGTCCACAAACTAGGTCAATTAGGGTCTCTTTCTATTTGATATGTCTCTATTGTAGATGTAGTTAAAATATCTCGAGATTTTAAACTCAGAGATGCCCCACTTGCCACCCCCTAAGGCCGCTACTGCGTCTGTCTGTCTGTCTGTCTGTCTGGTAAAAAGTGTGTACACATTACTTCTCCCACACCCAATCTCGGATCAATTGTAATTAATTATCTCTTGTACCTGACAAAACAAGAATCGGTAAAAAAAATAACAAATTAGTTACTAATTATTGGTTATTAATTATTTTGATTGGTATCGAACAAGGGAAAGTAGGTATACAAGACAGATGTGGTGGTATAAGTTGAATTAGTGCCCGTTAGGGCTTCGCTTGAAAGTTTGAAACAACCAATTTATAGCTATGAAACCTATTTTCATAACCTTTTCACTGGCACGTTGGTTAGTGTATTGGCTTTAGGATGCTCGACCCATTAAGCTCGAATTCGAAGTTGTAACATTTTTTTAAAAATAAAGTACATTTAAACATCGTTCACGTCAACCTTTATGCAAATACACTCTCCCACCCCCACCCCCTTTGGTCCAGATCAGTGATAAGATCATTAGATCAGTGAGAAAGATAAAAGCATGAAATTAAACAAAATCAATTGGTACAAATATTTCTAATCACACAGATTTGTTCTTGTCAGTCTAGCTCTGTACAAAATTACACTTAATATAGGCGTTGTTGTTGTTGTTTTTTTAAAGTATGTTTTGTATATTTTTCTTGTTTCTTGTCTTCGCGTAAATAAAGTTCTGAGCCCTTACATATATGTCTATGTTCTGAACGCTAATTATGATTTTTAATTGATATGCACACAGCTACTTTTTAAAGTTTCTAATTTGCACTTTGACATTTTATTTACAGACGACTTTAAAATGGCCAAAGTTCGACTTCTGGACAATGGAATAAATCCCCGGATGTTTGCACAACCAGAAGTGTTCGAGACCCCTGAACGTGACCTTGTCCTAAGTCCAGATAAGTTAGCTTCTGCTGCATTAGTTGAAGAAGTGAGAAAAATTCATGAACTATTACTCGGCCACCAGGAAAAGAAACGTTTAGTAGAGGTTCAAACCAAATACCTCAGGGAATGGCAGCTAATCGCCTGCATCACAGACCGCATTTTTTTCACTGGCTACTTGGCTGTTAATATTATCACTATTATTGTTTTGTTCTGTGGAACATGAAAATAACTAAAGCTTATGATAAAAGATTAGGAAACTCATTTATTTGTGTTTATATAGAAAAGTGCATGAACGGAATAAACAGCATCCTTTTTTTTTTACACGGAGCACAATTGTGCACATTAACTTGCATAAATACTCTGCACTATGTCTATTCTAAAAGGTTTAAACAAAGCCATGCAGCTGAAGTAAAAAGAAATGTTTAATCCCCAGGCGGTGGCGGAGGGCTTAAATATATCCTAGGGCCCCCACAATGTCCTAAGGTTTTAGGCATTCTAAGGAATATTTATCTAAAGTCTCATCAAAGCTAGTCAAAGGGTTTTGATTTCTTTATAGTGTGGTTTGAATATTTAGTTAATTTTTTGCTTCTTATGTGCTCGCCATGTTTTGTGAAGCCTTCTATGTTTCATTCAAACTTATAGTCAAATAAAATGAAGCCTTTTAAATGCCAAATGACATTTCGATCAGTCAAATCAATCATCATAATTGTTTAATTGTACTTTATCTGGTTAGCATGTTTCATTTCGTAAGGCACTAGCTTTACTGAAGTAATTGAGCTCTACTTCTGACTTCTGGAGAATAAAATGTGAAACATTTCAATTCTGGTCAATAATCCAATAGACTGCAAGAACTAACAGTTGTGTATGTCTGGGAGTTTGTTACAAATGTACTGCAAGAACTAACAGTTGTGTATGTCTGGGAGTTTGTTACAAATATACTGCAAGAACTAACAGTTGTGTATGTCTGGGAGTTTGTTACAAATGTACTGCAAGAACTAACAGTTGTGTATGTCTGGGAGTTTGTTACAAATGTACTGCAAGAACTAACAGTTGTGTATGTCTGGGAGTTTGTTACAAATGTACTGCAAGAACTAACAGCTGTGTATGTCTGGGAGTTTGTTACAAATGTACTGCAAGGACTAACAGTTGTGTATGTCTGGGAGTTTGTTACAAATGTACTGCAAGAACTAACAGTTGTGTATGTCTGGGAGTTTGTTACAAATGTACTGCAAGAACTAACAGTTGTGTATGTCTGGGAGTTTGTTACAAAGGTATTTTACTTTTACTAACTTGCTTCAACAGAAACGATTTGTCCGCATCATTCACGATAATCTCCTAACATTAGGTTGCATACAGTGCTTTTTTGTAAAAAAAAAATAAAAAAAAATAAGTGCATGTACGACCGATATTGAACTACTATGTAACAATCTCAGGCTATGCTACCTGCCGAGAGAGTTTACACAATTTTACATCAAACTTGTGCATATACCGCCCTCAGCCAACACAGAGAAAGCAACAAAACATATACTCGACATTGTATATATATATTATTATAGCTTTTATATAGCGCTGATTATAGCATGCAAAGAGCGCTTTGGTCCAATCTCATTTGTGGACCAGTGGGGGGGGGGGGGTTCTAGGAGTTGGTTTTCCGTGCTGCCTTTAGGCGCTCAGTAAACACAACTCTGCCCGAGTCGGGTGTCGAACCTCCAGCCAAGACAAGGCAAGTTCAAGAGCACTTAGTCTCCCGATAATGTTCAGTATGAAGTTCTGATGCTGCCCGACTAGTTAAGGGAGATTTCAATCATCTTTCGTTAGATCAACACTTGCCAACATATACTCAATATGTTAATTGTCCCACACGGCACGATAAAACCTTGAACATGTGTTATAGCAGCATAAAAATGGCCTACACATCTCGATCGTTATTTCCCCTCGGAGAGTCGGACCACATAATGATTCATCTTACACCCATGTACAAACCGGTTGTAAAAACAACAAAACCCGAAGTACAGTCCATCCAGTCATGGTCTGACGACGCTGTTTTACAGCTACAAAGTTGTCTGGAGCAAACAGTTTGGGACATGTTTGTAAACAACTGCCCTGACATAGATGAACTTACCACAACCGTTAATTCGTACATCCAGTTCTGTGAAAACATGATTGTACCAAAGAAGAAAATTAAAACATTCAGTAATAATAGACCCTGGATGACCAACATAAAAAATTAACATTCATCGAGAAGTACATAGAAGTCTATTTTTAAAGCGCTGGTTATAAGTGTGTATGTGTTTTTCGTGTGCGAATGTCGTTCGTATGTGCATCTATATTGTTATTGTACAGTAGTTACGCTGAGGTTGTAAATTGTATTCAAACTGAATTTCCATTTGATTGGATCAATAAAAGTTATCTAATCTTATCTTATCTTATATCAAATTATATTAATATATATCATTTTTTTTAGGATAAACTCTCCTTTTTTTTTTCTTTTTTTTTTAGTAAAGCGACAACAGACCAGTGTAAAGGTGAGGGTAAAATGACTTTTGGCTGGTAAAGTAATTTCTGTCTTTCATTTTAGATCAAAAATATGTAAGCACACCTGGGTCAGCATAGCCCTTTATGTAAGCACACCTGGGTCAGCATAGCCCTTTATGTAAGCACACCTGGGTCAGCATAGCCCTTTATGTAAGCACACCTGGGTCAGCATAGCCCTTTATGTAAGCACA
>JAZGLO010002957.1:0-22268 GCA_036873155.1 Biomphalaria sudanica
CACATTTTAAAAACAAGATTAAATTGGCAGTTTAAAAAAGGTTCATGTGATCTGGCACAACCGCAAACCATATGATCAAGGGTAAAAAAAAATACATTACATTGCTGGCCGTGATAGCTTTCAATGTAAAAGTAAAAGTTTCCCTTTCAGACCTTGCCATCTATGGGGCAGATAATGTCAAGTTCATCTGTTTCTATGGCCAACGGTTAACGAGCAGGTTGTTATGTGGCCAGCACCAGCAAAACGACTAATCACCTTTTCTTTCCCCAACTAAAGTCAGCTGCCCATTAGAGTTGGGTGGACTCAGGGACGCCCTAAGAATCCCGAAATTTAAAATCCCAGCCTTCACCGAGATTTGAACCCAGGACCTCAGGTTCAGAAGCCGAGCGCTTAACCACTCAGCAACCGCTTAATGTACAGTTTCTGTAGCTAAAGGATTGTGACTAGTGACAACATTGAAATGGCGACTTCGTATCTCGAAAAGGAAAACGTTTCTGAAGTTTTCTTGCTTTAATTTCAAACCAGGTCCTTAGACCTGCACTGCAGTTATTAAACAACGGACCCGTAGACTATCCTGGACATGGAAAGTTTATGGTGCTCCACTCCAATCTCAAATGTTCTGATCTCCGGTGGATATCGCAATGAGGCGCTTACCTCTCACTTCACATCCAATGCTCCTATCCTAGAGAATAAGATTTCCTATTTGCAATGTACAAGAAATTGATGTCTTAAAAAAAAAAGGAAAACCACCCACAATTTTTCTGCCTGATTTTAAATTAAAAACACATTTCAGGCGAGAGAAAAAAAAAGTATTAAATTATTGGATGCGACATGCTAATATTCTTGTTCTCTCCCTTTTTTAAATTTAGAGAAATCGTTACTTGATGATGCCGAGGTGGAGCTACAGAGTAGCGTCTCCTACATGTCCACTGAGAAACAATTGATTTCCTCCCTTTTAAAAACGTATGCAATGCAAGGTAAGAGACATGTCTTGGAAACAATTGAGACAGATGTATGTTAAATACACTTCATTGGAAACTGAGTATTAAATATATTATGACATGTATAGTTCAGTGAATATACAATGTATCTACTGTAGAGATGTAATGTCTAATCTGCGACTGTATAGTTTGTACTGTTCAGCAAATAGGTTGGGTGTTTCTGTACGCGTCAAATTTCACATTTCTTGGTTACAAACATGCAGACGAATAATACAACTCCACAAATAGAGTGAACAACCAACAGACGTATGAAATATAACTGTTTAATTTACAACGGGAGCAGTCTAGTCTCAGTCACTAATAATCACTATCACATACGATGTTACCTCTATGAAAGCCTAGCCTCAACTAATCTATCTAAGCTACAGTCTTGTTTGGATTAATGTCGTCACAATTATGCGTTCACTATCAGTCACCTAAGGTGTGTCTCTACATGACATAATGAATTTCTCGAGATGGCGAGATGATATAAAATACCTAGAAATAGAAGGAAGACTTGTTTCTTCTCTGAGAGCTACACATGTTTTCCTAGCATTTAAAATTGGTATTCGTTTGAATGTGATCAAGAAAAGTTTGACAGACTTTGTCTTAAAGACTCAATTCCTTAGTTGTAGACTTTTTTTTTTTTAGGAATATGCAGGCCCGGGTATACTACCCTGCCTCAACGTGGCACTCGGGTGGAAGAGATCGTGTGAGGAAACAATTAGGCTAAATGGGGAGTCCTGCACAGTTTGGTAAACCAGGGCTTTTTTGTGACGGTACGCACCGGTACGGTGTGCCGGCACCGTTTTGAATTTTTTTTTAATACTTTTTTTTGTATTTTAACGTATATTATTTTTTTAGCAGTTAAAAGTTAGGCAATCAACTACTGAGTACCTGCAACGAATCACTGATTACCGGCACCTATTTTTTTTTTACAAAAAAAGCACTGCGGTAAACTATAGAAAAAGGGGACTTCCCGGTGTGCTCGGCCTCCGGCCACGTATTCTGGTCCGTGCGCCCTGAGTGTTTGACACATTGGAAATAGCAATGCTTAATATGGACATTGACTTGGACTTCTTCCAGACAGAGCGGTTTGTCCAGAACAAGTCGGATTAATCTATAGCTTAAGCTGACTATAGGCATTAGGCAATACAATATTCTAAAACTATCAGTATCATTCAATCATCAACAATGGAGTAACAAACTTCAAGGAACGAGTGTCAGATTTCAGTACACAGTCAAATCTAGACACTCGACAGCTCGGCTGTCTTAATAATAATGATAATAATCTTTATTGTCCGTATGGAAATTTGTCTTACACCAAACATGCCCTAGCATGGCGAAAAAAAGACTCACCACGTTAGAATCTCTAAGACTCTAACATAATGAGTAACTATAGACAGGGGCGTAGCTAGGAATTTTCCATCGTCTAGGGACCCGGGGGGTTTGACCTCTTTGGGGTCCCTGCATTTTGCATAATATTTAATTTTTAATGTAAAAATAAAACTCATTTAGGGGCCTCCTTCAAGTGGGGGCCCGGGGGTATTTTCAAATTCTCCTCCCTCCTCCCCCCACCCTAGCTACGCCACTGACTATATCAAACTGCTCTTCATGTATTTAAACATTAGAGTGTGTCTCTAAAGAACTACTTTACTTTGATGTGAAAACAAAACAACAACAGTAAAACACCAGATAGAAGTGCAAAAGACTAATGCTAAGACCCATTTCTTTCCACAAACTTTCTCATTTTCGTAGTTATTTCCATTTCTTATGTTTTAAGAAGGTTTACGGTATTTGTTGTCTCTGTTGTATTCTCATATATTAATGCACAGTGCTGCCATTTCTTTGTTAACCCCTCGCCAAATAGTCTGGCACTATCCGTCTACATTGGTTCATCTTTTTCGAGACTCGTTCTAGTGACCACGTGATGGTAATACCCAGAATCTAGTATCTCTTGTTTTGTTTCTCTAACACTATTACAATACGTCCTATTTTGTAAGTGTACTTTTGTTTTGTAAGAGACCTGACCTTGTGGATAAATAGAAAGAGATGTGCTGTTATCCCCCTAAGCCCTCCTCTTGATGACTTTGAGATGACACTAATGAAATTATAATAACCAACAGGCACACAAGGGCGTCCAGTCAGGAACACTTCCGACAATATGATTGTCTACTTCGGATTGTCTCTCATCCAGATACTGGATTTAGATGAATCGAATCAAGTCTTGAAAGCCAGTATGTGGTATCGATACGTAAGTCTGCGTAGATAGAAGATCTAATGTAGTCAATGTGAATGGACTATGCTTATGCAAATATCTTGTGAAATATTTCCATCACAAAAAAAAAAAAAAAAAAAAAACTTTGACATTTCAGATTTTTTTGGGTTCCGTATGTTTTAAGAGAAGCGCGGTGGCTAAGCGGTAAAGCGCTTGGCTTCCAAACTGGGGTCGAGGTTCGAATCCTGGGATTTTAAAATCTTTTTAATCTCTGAGTCCAACCACCTGTAATGGGTACCTGACATTAGTTGGGGAAAAGTAAATGCGGTTGGTCTTTGTGCTGGCCACATTATCTCGTTAACCGTAGGCCACAGAAACAGACCTTAACATCATCTGCCCTATAACAAATGTTGTAAGAACTATAAACAGAATTAAACGAGACCAATAGACTTCGATTTTTTACGTAGTTCAGCTATTTGTATTTCAAACATATTCACAGGCAAATAGTTGCTATATTAGCCGCACTCGAATATCAAATCATAGGTGTAGTTTCAAATCATAGGTGTAGTTTCAAATCATAGGTCTAGTTTCAAATCATAGGTGTAATTTCAAATCATAGGTGTAGTTTCAAATCATAGGTGTAGTTTCAAATCATAGGTCTAGTTTCAAATCATAGGTGTAGTTTCAAATCATAGGTCTAATTTCAAATCATAGGTCTAGTTTCAAATCATAGGTGTAGTTTCAAATCATAGGTGTAGTTTCCAATCATAGGTGTAGTTTCAAATCATAGGTGTAGTTTCAAATCATAGGTGTAGTTTCAAATCATAGGTCTAGTTTCAAATCATAGGTCTAGTTTCAATCCTGGTTATACAAAAATTTAGATCTGTGTTCTGAGACATTTATATATTTCATTTTTATAAACATTTTGGTAGAGCCAACACATTGAGTAAAGAAACTTAATTGTATTAAAGTTCTCATAAAAACTAATTCAAATCTTCACACTAAGATGATGATTGGAATAAGAACTTGCTTGAATATTATTATAGGTAGCTGGGTTCATAGTCAGCATTAGACTGTTCCTATTCCCTTTCTATTCCATTTTTTTTGTGTTTCTTTTTTTAGTCCGCTTCCTATTGACTTAAATAAAGGCTATGAGGGAAATCTCTCGGTGGACACTTGGAAAAGGTTGCTTTAGTTTTATCCCTGACCTATATCTACCTCTAAAAACAAACAATGCATTCGTAAATAAAAATGTATCTAGGTCTTAATCCTCAACAAAGATAGCTGAAGACTAAAAGACGAATCAAATATTTTCTTAGTTCAGTGTCTCTAGACCTAGCAGTTTTCTAGCTCCTATTGTAGAATGTATCCCTGTATTGACCAGGAAATAGAAGTAGGTGTACACGCTGCTACTTCACTAAATGCATTAGACTGCTTGCTATAGAATTACGCCATGTACATTGACTAGGTGAAAATCGTTCCTCCTGTGATGTGACAGATATGCATGGAGCAATGGCTGCCAGTCAATTATGCAAACAATTCATTGAAAGGGAACGCTGCTCAAAAGAGGAAGCTTCATTGAACTTTTGTCTGCTACTGAATAAAGTATCGTGTTTTAGAAACATGGCAGAGACAGTTATTGATGATGGCATGTTTAGCTTGAATCTACATTAAAGAGTTGTGTATACATTTTGTTTGTATTTTTTTAAAAGTGTTACATATGTACTGTATTTCATTCAGTATACCATATACAAATACGTCAAGTCCAAGTTTGGCTTTAAGTGTAATCTAATCTGTTAATCATCTTTTGGTAACCATAGTTTCTATAATCTTTTACGTAGAGTCTGTGTTGCTTTAAAAGTTGATTCAGTCATTTAATCGTGCTACTGTAACATATAGGATTCATAGAGCTAGGTAGATTATAATACAGTTGGCAACAAACTAATTTCCTTAATGCGCATGTCCACATCGGACACATTGCACGTGACAACCACCAAGCCCTATGTTTCTGCCACAAATCTCGTAACGCCTGTCAATGTGTCTCCAGGAATGGAATGACATCCTGCTGACCTGGGACCCAGCCATGCACGACAACATTAAGTCAGTCATGATACCCTCAGACAAAATATGGCTGCCAGACATTTTACTTTACAATTTGTAAGTCCAATGTTATGTTGTACACAGTGGCCTGTCTTCAATGTTATGTTGTATACAGTGGCCTTGTCTTCAAGTTATGTTGTACACAGTGGCCTGTCTTCAATGTTATGTTGTACACAGTGGCCTGTCTTCAATGTTATGTTGTATACAGTGGCCTGTCTTCAATGTTATGTTGTATACAGTGGCCTGTCTTCAATGTTATGTTGTACACAGTGGCCTGTCTTCAATGTTATGTTGTATACAGTGGCCTGTCTTCAATGTTATGTTGTACACAGTGGCCTGTCTAGGACCGCACAGAATGGTCTGCGCGTGCTCAAAGCAATTATGTTATTACGTCATTGTAAAACAATTGTTATGGTTACCATGGTAACCATTAAAGGAACCTGACAACCCCTTTTTAAAAAATATTAATTAGTACATGGATGTGCAAATTAAACATCTTTTTTTTTAACTTATAAAAAGGGAGGGGGGGAGAGGCTTAAGTGTACTACATGGCTTTAAAACAACAACAACAACAACAACAAAATTTGCACTTATTAATATTTGAGCAGAAATTGGATCTACCACTCTCAATTTAATAAAGGTACAGATTTGTTATCTGACTTTGAACAGCTGTGCATGTGGTTCAGAAAACCATTAAAACAAATGTTGATGAAATAGTGGAACAGATTGTTTGAGATAAAACTCGTTCTAAATAAGTTACGTCCTAGTGCTACTAGCTCTGATTCTATGCATCCGCAAGTGACTCTATATTCAAAGATCATAGAAAGGCATGCGCGAGTTATGCCCCATTACAATGTCAGTAATGCCCAATTAATAACCAATGTAAAATATAAGGCTCTTCTGCCACAGTCCACCACAAAAGCTAGGTTTCTTTTAGCCTGTGAAACGCATGCAGGGAATGCATGTTTTCTGCCCACAAAACAAGTTGGTTATCACATTAATAAAAGCAGTAGCCAATACAAAATCCAAAAAAAAAATCTTACTCTGGAATAAATGTAACCTAACACAACTACACCAAGCTGCATTAAACTTTCAACAAACATTCTTATTAGAAAAAGACATTAACCAACCAGTCGATGACTTCTGGAATTTCATTAAAAACCATTTTAAAAGCATTATAGAAAATTATATAACAACTAAATACACATCAAACAAAATAAATAAATGCTGGTTTAATAATAGACTAAAGAAGCTTTGTAAACAGAAGGAAAACCTATATCGAAAATTTAAAGAAACCAAGGCAGAAAGAGTTTACGAAAAGTATATAAAAATTAAACACCTAACCCAAAAAGTAAGCAGACAGCTGCAGAGTGAATACATAAACAATGTAATATCTAAAGATAACAACAAAAACCTATGGTCATACATTAAGTCTAAGAAAATGGAAACAACAGGCATAGCGCCATTAAAAGATGAACATAACATAATACATAATGATAATGAAACTAAAGCAAACATCCTAAACAAATACTTTGCATCAGCATTCTGGGCCCCAGGAGAAAAAGACATAATTCTTAATTTGAACCAAGTAGACAACATAGAAGATATAGTAGTACAAGAAAATGGAATTCAAAAACTATTATCCGACACCAAACCAAATAAAGCGTCTGGACCTGATGGTATTCCAGCTAGATTACTCAAAGAACTAAGCAATGAGCTAGCCCCAGTGTTCAAAATACTCTTTCAGGCATCGCTTAACCAGGGCAGAGTACCAAAGGACTGGAAAGAAGCTAATGTCACCCCCCTATTTAAAAAAGGAGAAAAATCTGAATCAGGAAACTACAGACCAGTATCACTTACCAGCATCACATGTAAAATCCCAGAACACATAATATGTAGCAACATCATAAACCACTTAGACAAACATAATGTCCTCACCCCATACCAACATGACTTTAGGAAATATAGATCATGTGAAACACAACTAATAGGACTAATTGATGATTTTTCAAAAGGTTTAGATAATAGTGAACAAATAGATGCTATCTTACTAGATTTTTCTAAGGCTTTTGACAAAGTTCACCACCATAGTTTGCTTAAAAAATTAAAATATTTCGTCATTAATGGTCCACTGCATCAGTGGATTAAAGATTTTCTGATAGAGAGAGAACAAACTGTAATAATAAATGGCTCTAAATCAACACCAATAACAGTAAACTCAGGTGTACCTCAAGGAACAGTCTTGGGTCCACTACTATTTTTAATTTACATAAATGATTTACCAAATTGCATTAGTTCAGGAACAAAAGTCAGATTATTTGCAGATGATTGCATAATATATAGAACAATAAAAACAATACAAGACACAGATATTTTACAAAGAGAATTAGATGAATTACAGAAATGGGAATCAAATTGGAGCATGTCTTTCCACCCAGAAAAATGTCAGTTGTTAAGAGTAACAAAAAAACTAAAAAAAATTAATTCCACTTATCTTATTCATGGCAAACCAGTAACACAGACTAAAAACGCAAAATACCTAGGTGTTATAATAAATGAAAAACTGTCATGGAATCCACATATTGATGAAACTATTAAAAAATCCAACAAAGCATTAGGGTTTATTAAAAGAAATTTCTATAAATCAAATAAGAACATAAAACTAAAATGTTATTTAACCTTGGTTAGGCCAATAATAGAATATGCATCCACCGTGTGGGACCCCTCAACTCAAGAAAACATTAAGAAACTGGAACAAACACAAAATAGAGCAGTGAGATTCATAACAAATCAATATTCACATTTGACTAGAGTAACACCATTAGTAAAATCACTAAATTTAGAAAGCCTTCAGGACAGAAGACTAAAAGTAAACAGCAATTATACATTAAACACTGAACCATAATCTTCAAATACAAAAACCAAATTTAATAAAATACTCTGAAAGACACAAAAAATAAAGGCACATTCCTCGTCCCATATGCTAGGACAAATTTGTACAAATACTCTTTCTTCCCTAGTGCTATTAGAGCATGGAATGGGTTGTCTGAGATAGCCATAAAAACCAGTGACTTGGCAGAATTTAAGTCATTGGTTAATATGCATGACTAAATGCATGACGCGTAGGACGTAATCATCTTCTTTTTTGAAGTAACGTCTGTATTATATGAGATAAGAAGATAATAGAGAATAAAATATCCATGCCCAATCTATCACATTAACTATTTAGAAAGACATAAACTACTAGACATTGAGCGATTGAACACTTTGGTATCGATTGACATACAGCACAGTGTCTCATTTTAAAATCATTTGAACTTATACTTGTAAATTTAATGAAAGCAACCTAGACGAATCAGTATAGAAGGCCTTAACACTGACATGCAACGTCACAAACTGTGGCAGTTTTGACCAATAGCTCGTTGTTGCGTCACAGGTCTTTACAACCAGCTATTGATCAAAACAGGGCCGGTCTTAGGCCACTGCAACCTATGCGGCTGCAGTGGGCCCCGCACTTTCAAAGGCCCCACGCGATGCGAATTCAAGGTGTAAATTATTAAATTAAACCATTGTAACTTATTTATTAAAGGGTTCCTGAAATTATAAAATATACGAAAAAGTCATGGAAATCTCCTGAAATTATTAAAATCTTCTGAAAACTGATGCAAATCTCCTTACAACAGACAAAATTGTCATTTCGGGTGTATCATTCAATATGAAAAACGCCAATCTACTCGCGATTAAAAAAAACGGCATTGTCAGATTGATTTAATAAAAATGTAATAATAACGCGAATTTTAACCAAGACAAGAAGTTGCAATACTTAATTTACGTTAATAACCACTGGCATACAAATATAGATCTAAATCTATCTCGACCTCTTAGAAAAAAAACAACAATAGCGATATTTTGCTAGTTGATAGTAAATCTAAAAGGCAGATTTGAATGTTTATCGGCTTTTTTGTTTGTTAGGAAAACTACTATCTACTGTAGATGGCTCGTTAAGTTAATTTGACAGTGATCTAGTACTTAGTAAAGTATGAATACAATGCAAAGACGAATTTATTTTCTAATACAAAATATTAATTTTCACTTATTATCCTTGTCACAACCCAAATTAGGCCCCGCGCAATCCGTTTCGCATAGGGCCCCGCAACCTGTAGGACCGGCCCTGGATCTTAACTTCCCACAGGTTGTGACTTTGCAGATCAGTGTTGAGGCCTTCTAAAATGAATGGTCTCGCAGCAACTCATTGAAATAGGCAAGAGGAACGATTTATAATGAAAAATGAGGTGAAGAAGATCTACCACTACATTCACCACTCCTTCCTACCACTCCATGCCTTCAGCACTCGACGTATATCTCCAACAAGACTTCCAAGTGTTGCTCCTTTTCCACGGCGATATCCTCTTTAAGTTACCAGACTGGACGAAGGGTGCCTCTTTCATCTTGTTCCAGAACGCAGGATTCTGCGATTTCTTTCTTGGGAAGAAGGAAGTTTTGTCTCTATAAACAGTACGTTCATGTCTCGTGCTGAATAGTGCTCTGGTGCGCACCATAAACATTGGTACAAGTTACAACATGCTCAAACAATGCGAGAAAGTTTTGCATGTAAGAACTATAGGCCTCATGTTGCCTGTTTAGCACTTTGAGTGTACAAAGAACAATTAAGCTCATAGACACATGGTGTTTCTATAACAACGCATTACATTCTAAGCTGCAGTTACTCCCCCATTATTTGACGTCTCATGTTCATCCAATAAACTCTTCTTTTCAACTGTTGGTGCGCACCCGTGTGCAACATGGAAGGAAAGGTTTTGAATAATAAAATTTGTTATAACATTTGATAAAAATATGTTGTTTTTTTTTTCACTTTACCCTAAAATGCATATGTACATATTCACCCTTTTGTTTTAAAGATTGTACAATGTTTTTGTTTACTTCTGAAATGTTTCTTTCTCACATTTCCTTCACTCAATCTAGTCTGATGCATTATACGTTTCTGTTTATACAGTGCAGATGATCGCTTGAAAGAACAGAGAGACGCCCTGTGTATAGTCCAGCACACGGGGGACGTCCAGTGGATGCCCCAAGCCATTCTCCGCAGCTCCTGCTCCATAGACACCAAGTACTTCCCCTTTGACCTCCAGACATGCTGGCTCAAGTTTGGCTCATGGACTTACAATGGGAACAAATTAAATGTGGAATTTGTGGCACAGCACGCCTTTGATTTGAGTGACTATGTGGTCAGTACAATACCATTGTACACTTTATATTTAGGGGTTCTCATTTTGTACACTTAGGACCTAGCAGCGATGTATTCTGCACCTATCAAGTAGTCAAGTGAAAAAGTTTATTTTCTTACCTTTATTTGGCGAGACCATTGGTTCCCAAACTTTTTTCTTAACGGAATACATTCTGAATATTTAGCGGAACAATTTGCTTATTTTTAGCGGCCCCCAAAAGGGGAAAAGACGCTATTAGTTTTGTGTGAAATGTCTGTCCGTCCCGTTTAGATCTCGTAAACTAGAAAATATAGGGAAAATCCGACATCATAATATTTTAGTCCATTCAAAGTTCTGATGCAACTGACAACGGCTACTTTTTTCTTTTCTAAAATCGAAAAATCAAATTTTTAAAATCACTTACGCAAGCAGTTTTTTTTATAAAAAATACACCACTTTTACAACTATTCACGAATAATAGTAACAAACGCTTGAGGCTCATATTTATTGGACAATAATTTTGCATATCTATAACACATTTATGCAAATGGTTTTAGATTTTTTTTGTTAAATTTTTTTTTTACATATTTATTGCTACGTTCTGTAAGTTCTGTCCTACTAACCATTTCATTTACCCAAAAATAAATGTTTACTTTTTTAAGAGAAAAAAAATATATTTAGTATACATATAAGTTGGACATAATTTAAAACCACAATTAATAAGTAGGTTTTCATATTATCGCGTGAACTCCATGCTCACCACATATACATATATCACTTATCTAAAGAATTATTTTATTTGTTTTTACGGAAATGTATTTTATTAATTTTTTTTTAGGATTTGAATAAGAGATTGACACTTTACAAAACAATTAGATCAATTAGATATTCAATTATAAGACATCAGTTAGGCCAGGTTCACATCTAACTTCACATTCATTTTCATTTATCCTTTGGTTTGTTGGACCGCTGGGGCACCACACAAGATCTGTCAACCTTCTATCTCCATTTTTCTCTGCCATTTGTCTTTAATCGAATTTAATTCTAATATCCTTTCTGAAAATATTGAAACCTGCCTTTTTACCTGCCTGGGTGGACCACTTCGGGGGCCGATTTTGAGTTTGTGTTTCCACACAAACTGTCTTTGTAACCTTGTTTTTAAATAGATTAATTTACGTGGTGGCCTACTTATTCCAGTAGTTCATGGAACACCTATTAGGGTTTCGCGGAACACAGTTTGGGAAACACTGACATAGAACTATTCCGGGTGCTCAGAACGTCCTACTGACATTTCTTGTAACTGTGTGCTAGATGGAATGCTACGTCTCTGAGTCTGTCTCATTTAAAACAACGATCAGATGAATGAGAAACAGTCAGTAGTGTACTATTGTAAGAGTCTCATTGAAATGTCAGTAGAAACGGAGGTATACGATGGAGAATGAATTGTGGGGCATATCGAGAACTTGAACATCTTGTGTCTGTTACGGTAGCATAGGAGCTAGAAATATCCCTGAAATAAGTTGCGACATAAAGACTTTTTTAAATATGTACATTTAGAAAAGAAAATTTAGCAGAAAACAGGGGGAGTTACAAGCTTCGTCTCTTGATCGCGATGACTGTCCACACTTGATTGTTAGTGACTGTCCACACTTGATTGTTAGTGACTGTCCACACTTGATTGTTAGTGACTGTCCACACTTGATTGTTAGTGACTGTCTCCGCCCTCTTCCTTTTGTCTGTCATTGTGAATGTCAATCAATAAATTCTTATGAGCAGATCTCAAGAAGTTTGTTTCTTAAAAGTGCAAAGTCTACCCATACTTAAGAGGAACGGACTGGACGAAGTGATTTGGTTTCTGGTGGAAGCGTTGACATCGTTTTTTTTTCGTGACTAGATGAAGTAACTGAATTCCTCGAGCTAATACTTTACTGGATTCTAATAAATACTTGATTCAACTGAATACTTGATTCTTATGAATACTCGATTCTAATGAATACTTGATTGCAATAAGTACTTTTTTTAATGAATACTTGATTGCAATAAGTACTTTTTTTAATGAATACTTGATTTTAATGAATACTTGATTTTAATTAATACTTGATTCTAATGAATACTGGATTCTAATGAATAATGGATTCTAATGAATACTTGATTGTGATGAATACTTGATTGTAATCAATACTTGATTGTAATGAATGCTTGATTCTAATGAATACTTGATTCTAATGAATACTTTATTCTAATGAATACATGATTCTAATGAATACTGGATTCTAATGAATACTTGATTGTAATGAATACTTGATTCTAACGAATACTTGATTCTAATAAATACTTGATTCTAATTAATATTTCATTCAACTGAAGAAAATAAATGGAGGTTATCGTTGTGCTGGGCACATAATGCCCTCGAATTATGTTTTCCTTTCGACTTTGTTAGATTGAGAGATTGAATCAGTCTCATGTCAGGAAATAAAAAAAAGTTTTAAAACTATATAAATTTATGTTTTGTTAATTGGCGCAGTCTACTTGCGTTCTACGTACCATAGAGCGTTTGGACGTTCTTAGTGTCTTATTAACCAATTGTATTTTTATCTCCTCTTTGGCAGCCCCTATGTAGAACCCAGTGCGAGACTCCTCCATTGTCCCATCGATTCTTTCCACCATGTCTCATCATATCTTTCAGCTTGATCAGTATCATAACCTTAGATTTTAAAACAATGATTCACATTAAAATGAAGAGATTCGGTGCAGTTGTTTCTTCAATAGCATTCAATTATCAACAAGTTATAGTTTTCAGCGAAGATTAGTTCAAATCTAAAAATAATTTCATTTTGATGGCGTCATTAACGAGCAAACTGATAGTTCAGTTCACATTTAAAAGCAAAACAGAACTCATACTATGTACACGCTGAACTTCTCTTGTACCAGGCTACATTACAATGATGGTCATACTATTAGAGAATGACCGAAACTAATGATGGTAAACAAAACGAGGCACCTTCAAAAACAAACAAATAAATATCGGCCCGAACTAGATACGGATCTATATAATAAACCTTTATTTTATGATCTTTTCATACCATGTCTGTTTTTGTTACCTACAGCCACTGACTGCACAGCAAATTAATAAGGAAACTTATTGTTACAACAACCAACAGCATCTAGATTTATGAATAAACTACAACCCCTTATAGGGGACGTGGTGGCTTAATTGTTAAGCACTTGGCTTCTGAACCTGGGGCCCGGGTTCGAATCTCGGTAAAGAGACAATGATTTTAAACTTCGGGATTCTTAAGACGCCCCTGAGTAGTGTCAAGTAAAGGCGGTTGTGTTGGTCACAGGACACCCTCGTTAACCGTCAGCCAAAGAAACAGATGACCTTGACATATAGATTGAAAGATCTGAAAGGGATACTTACAATTCTTCATACATTTATCATTCAAATATAAACACGCATTAGCTCAATAAACATTGCAAATTAATAAAGCAAGACAGCCTGCCATGGTCTGCTTTTACAGGTCATCAAATAAATGTAAACGCGATGTGTAACGTTGAAATAAACACACGCCGCCATGTAAGGCAATGAAATGGTGTATCAGTTACTGTTGGATTTGGCTAGGATATAAATAGTTGACGTATAAATTACAATGATAATCTCTGGTAACGACCAAGAAATGAGGTTTAAGTCTTTATTAACTGTTAATTTAAGTTAGTCATGACGGCCCCAATATTTTATGTATCTTATGGTACAGTTGTTAGATCTGGTTAGATATATTGTATCCAATGATCAATGTTGTAGCTCAATCCCTAGACCAAAATCGAATCTTATTTAACCCAGTTTCTCTCCTGCCTCCTCCACGCTGTCCTGTACTTTCCCTTATATGCACTCGAATTAGTCTCGAGTTGTTACGCCTGGAGAGAGCTTGGTTCAATTCTTTCACGAGTGATGTACACATCTTGTTAAACACTGTAAAATAATTACATTGACTAATTATTGTTGTTAGAGATCTTGACACATTCTCACAAAATGTTTTAATGTATCTTTAGATACTCACAGAAAATGTTCTTTAAAAAAAAAGAAAGAATGTAGTATACTATGAAATCTAGAGTAATTGCAAAATGATGAAGACATTTTAATAAAATCGATATCTTCTAAATATTGAATGGATGGAAGGTGTCAGTTAGCTGAATACGTCTTGCTGTATCCCGTGATACACGCGTCAATGGCTCGTGATTTGAATACATAAAATGTTTACGGCAAATTAAGTTCAAGTAGATACTCGTATGTACCAGCCAAGGTCTCCTGTTTAAATAAATAAGTTAATTACCATCGAGCCAACACTGTAACTTGCCCATGCTGCTAATATTAGACTTTGGAATTTCCTCGGTACTAAAACAAGATTTCTAGTTATTTCTGATACTTTGGGTATTTAAACAAGGGAAGTCATCAAGGGAAGTCGTTGAGTTATTCTAGTCAAGTCTACTTACTTGAATCTGTGAATTTACATTTTATTGAGTATTTATAGTGTGTATCTCATATTTTCGTGACTCCGAATTGAGGAATAGAAGTGTTTCATTTCGTAAAGAGAATCTATTTTTAAAATCAGAAAAGTATCTCCGGCAATACGGAGGTGATTGAGTAAAGAAACATTGTTCTGTAACATTATTAAGCTCATTTCAAATACGCAATCCAATCCTACCAGGCAGTAAGCGCCATACATTTTAAGACAACGGACATACGTTTGTAAAGAGGAAAATGTGAGTTTGTTTTCCGTGATTTGCATGCTGAATATTACTGACTTGGAGAGAGAATGAGAGAGAGATAGAGAGAAAGAGACAGTTCTCTTCAACATCATCTTTGTTTTTCATTAAGAGTAAATCAATAAAAAAAAAGATAGCCTCGACCAACTTTGAAACTAATTTGACCCTGACCTCTACCAGACACACAGAAGCAACCTCAACCAGGCCTGAGGTGTGCGTGTGAGAGTCGAGGGGAAAAAGAGAATAAAATATAATTCGTCCTTCACTCTTATCTGTCCCTTAGTTTGTTGGACCATTGGGGCACCACACATGATTTGTTGACCATCCTTCTCTTATATTTTTACGTACATCTGAGGGGGGGGGGGGGCGGAGGGGGATTCTAGAGCTGGAAGTAGATCTGGACTAGATCTTAAGAGCTCTAAATCAGAAGTATATGTCTAGTGTAGGATCTAGAGGTCCATATAATAAAAATACCAATAAATAATTTCACTAACATGCATTCCCCGCTGGCCGAGTCGGTCACATCCTTCGGTTCAGCAGCTGACGTGTCAACATATCGGGCTCAGTACCTGGTTTGTACCATATATTTTAAAATTATTTTTTAAATATTTTGTTAATGTTTTTAGTTTTATATTTGAGGCATGTTGTCTTTTTCAGAAATAAATTTTTACATGTTTTTCTTGTTCCCTGCAGACAAAATCTTTGCCTAACAGAAACCCTGTAGATTACGATCAAATCTGATTCTCAATGCTTTAAGCTCAATAAACATCCCGCCTGTTTTGTATGTGGACTACACATAATCACTTTCTATCCCCTACAGCTCAGTAACGAGTGGGACATAGTGGACAACACAGCGGTCAGAAATGTCAAGTATTACAACTGTTGTCCAGAACCTTTTCCAGACCTGACCTTTCACCTGACCTTAAAAAGAAAGACGGCTTTCTACACATTTATACTGATTCTTCCATGTACACTTCTGTCTCTTCTCACCTTGGTCATCTTTTGGGTCCCGCCAGAATCTCCGGCCAAGTTACAGCTAGGTAGGTCATGTAGGTATTCAATTTAAAAAACTGTGGATTTCGTAACATAATCCTAAGCATATGGAATTGAAACAGTGTGGTCGAGAAGCTAACTACAAGTGTACTTGGATTGGCTACCTATGAAGGGGCCTCGAGGTTCGACACCTGACTCGAGCAGGGTTGTGTTTACTGAAGGCCTAAAGACAGCACGGGAAAGCCTTCTTTCAGATACCCCCTCCCCCACAGGTCCACAAATGAGATTGGACCATAGCGCTCTGAGCATGCTATAAGCTTGAAAGTAGCGCTATATAAAAGCTATAATTTATTTATCTATTTAAACACCAGATATTTTCTTTGTAATGATGTGATTGTTTACAATAATCAATATTAAAAGGATGGTAAAATTAAACATGTACATATATGTTTGTCAAATTATTTTATTTTTACAATACCTGTATTCAAGTTGTAATTTCGTGGACACTTCTAGATTGGTGGGTAGGTGGAACCTGGACAATGGTTTCGAAAACTGCTCTTACTATTTTCCTAGAAATTTAACAGTTGATGTATATCGTCGAGAAAAGAATCGCAAGCTCGTTGGCCACACTAGGAAAAAAATAGTTTGACTGCTATAATTTTCAAACTAAAGAAATAAATCATTTTAAATTTGGCTAGAGAACGGGAAAATATTGATCTCGAACGTACTCTTCGTCTTCGGGTATTTCCGCATTCCTTGAAAAAAAGTTTAAGAACTAAATGGTCAGCTAAATTGTGCGCATCGTCTTCTAAGTCTAGATCTAAAGGAACTATCATTGGAATAGTATAAAGTCTAGTAGATCTAATCTAATATATTCCTTCACTGAACCCTGATTCTTTCTTGGAGCCTGGAGGGAAGGTTTGCAAGACAGAATGGGAGGGCTAAAAATGTTCCACTGTTGTTGTTGTTTTTAATATTGACCAAAACAATTGTTCAATAAGTTGTATGAGGCTGAGGAAGTATTGTGTTTTTTTTAAAGTAGTTTAAATGTTTATTTTGTTGAATATTGCTGATAATACAATACTTCATCGGAAAGGCAATCATATGTATTGAATTTTATTGTTGGCATTGATTAGACATATAATATTTTGACTACTTTTTTCAAAAGAGAGCGTGTTTGTGTTTTTTTTAAAAGTGGAACACCTTAGGTTCCAGGACATCTAAAACATTAGAAATGTAACCATTTGTATGCAGTTCCCATTAGTTTACAAGCTTAAATTTATGTTTGATCAAAGATGGAATAACGTTCTACCCAACAAACAGCTATGTTTAGTGTGGATGTTGTTGTCTCATCCTTATATCGAACATCAAATATTTCTACAGGAATGAGTGTCTTTGTCGCTTTCTTCTTGCTACTTCTCGTGCTGGCTGATTTCACCCCACGGGCCGCGGCTTCTATACCTCTTATTGGTAAGTAGCACAATGGTTTTACGAAGTAGGTTACATCTCATTTCTTGGTTTTATGACAATAGGGCTTTTAAAACATTACCTTAGCGGAAAATGTAAAATATTTGTTTGAATCCATGTTTCAGGGGCGTACTTCTGCCTGAGTTTGGTCATGATAACCTTGTCCACAGTGTTGGCCTGTGTAGTAGCCAATATGTATATGAGAGGTGTCAGGGTGGACAGACCGCCCAGATGGATGCGATCGGTTAGTAACAAATTTCTTCGCCGGCTTATTGCTCTGCAAAGTTTGACTTTTTGGCCTTTACAGTACAGCCTCTGATATCAGGCTTTTCGTGTATTTCGCAACATATCGCAACATGTTATACTTTCCAAGTCTGTTAGTAGTGTCTGATTATTATCATAACTTAAGCCTACGTACGTTAACATATCACTATAATATCACCAACCTATTGAACATTTATATACAAGACGCTGAACATTGAATCCCTTCATAATTGATATCTCTTGTTACAATATAAAACAAAATATGTCGGGTTATAGTTAAATAAAAATAACAAACAAATCATTTTATTATGTAGAAAAAAACAATCACAAGATTACATTCTTGTTTGTTTGAACCGAAGATTATTAATAGAGAGCCTTTGTTCTTCTGAATATTTTTTTTATATCTAATTGTGCTATGTAACAAAGTCTTTCTCTATTTGTGCTATGTAACAAAGTCTTTCTCTATTTGTGCTATATGTGTGTCTTTCAGTGCACTGTGAGTGGAGTGGCTAAATTATTTGGAGTGGACGTACCATCTTCAGCTGGACATTTGAACAGGAAAGAGAAAAACTGTGAACAATGGTCAACCAACAATGGCTCACGAAATGTCCACAAACTAGGTCAATTAGGGTCTCTTTCTATTTGATATGTCTCTTTTGTAGATGTAGTTAAAATATCTCGAGATTTTAAACTCAGAGTTGCCTCACTTGCCACCCCCTAAGGCCGCTACTGCGTCTGTCTGTCTGTCTGTCTGTCTGGTAAAAAGTGTGTACACATTACTTCTCCCACACCCAATCTCGGATCAAATTGTAATTAATTATCTCTTGTACCTGACAAAACAAGAATCGGTAAAAAAAAATAACAAATTAGTTACTAATTATTGGTTATTAATTATTTTGATTGGTATCGAACAAGGGAAAGTAGATATACAAGACAGATGTGGTGGTATAAGTTGAATTAGTGCCCGTTAGGGCGTCGCTTGAAAGTTTGAAACGTCAACCTTTATGCAAATACACTCTCCCACCCCCACCCCAATTGGTCCAGATCAGTGATAAGATCAATAGATCAGTGAGAAAGATAAAAGCATGAAATTAAACAAAATCAATTGGTACAAATATTTCTAATCACACAGATTTGTTCTTGTCAGTCTAGCTCTGTACAAAATTACACTTAATATAGGCGTTGTTGTTGTTGTTTTTTTAAAGTATGTTTTGTATATTTTTCTTGTTTCTTGTCTTCGCGTAAATAAAGCTCTGAGCCCTTGCATATATGTCTATGTTCTGAACGCTAATTATGATTTTTAATTGATATGCACACAGCTACTTTTTAAAGTTTCTAATTTGCACTTTGACATTTTATTTACAGACGACTTTAAAATGGCCAAAGTTCGTCTTCTGGACAATGGAATAAATCCCCGGATGTTTGCACAACCAGAAGTGTTCGAGACCCCTGAACGTGACCTTGTCCTAAGTCCAGATAAGTTAGCTTCTGCTGCATTAGTTGAAGAAGTGAGAAAAATTCATGAACTATTACTCGCCCACCAGGAAAAGAAACATTTAGTAGAGGTTCAAACCAAATACCTCAGGGAATGGCAGCTAATCGCCTGCATCACAGACCGCATTTTTTTCACTGGCTACTTGGCTGTTAATATTATCACTATTATTGTTTTGTTCTGTGGAACATGAAAATAACTAAAGCTTATGATAAAAGATTAGGAAACTCATTTATTTGTGTTTATATAGAAAAGTGCATGAACGGAATATACAACATCCTTTTTTTTTTTACACGGAGCACAATTGTGTACATTAACTAGCATAAATACTCTGCACTATGTCTATTCTAAAAGGTTTAAACAAAGCCATGCAGCTGAAGTAAAAAGAAATGTTTGATCCCCAGGCGGTGGCGGAGTGCTTAAATATATCCTAGGGCCCCCCACAATGGCCTAAGGTTTTAGGCATTCTAAGGAATATTTATCTAAAGTCTCATCAAAGCTAGTCAAAGGGTTTTGATTTCTTTATAGTGTGGTTTGAATATTTAGTTAATTTTTTGCTTCTTATGTGCTCGCCATGTTTTGTGAAGCCTTCTATGTTTCATTCAAACTTATAGTCAAATAAAATGAAGCCTTTTAAATGCCAAATGACATTTCGATCAGTCAAATCAATCATCATAATTGTTTAATTGTACTTTATCTGGTTAGCATGTTTCATTTCGTAAGGCACTAGCTTTACTGAAGTAATTGAGCTCTACTTCTGACTTCTGGAGAATAAAATGTGAAACATTTCAATTCTGGTCAATAATCCAATAGACTGCAAGAACTAACAGTTGTGTATGTCTGGGAGTTTGTTACAAATGTACTGCAAGAACTAACAGTTGTGTATGTCTGGGAGTTTGTTACAAATGTACTGCAAGGACTAACAGTTGTGTATGTCTGGGAGTTTGTTACAAATGTACTGCAAGAACTAACAGTTGTGTATGTCTGGGAGTTTGTTACAAATGTACTGCAAGAACTAACAGTTGTGTATGTCTGGGAGTTTGTTACAAATGTACTGCAAGAACTAACAGTTGTGTATGTCTGGGAGTTTGTTACAAATGTACTGCAAGAACTAACAGCTGTGTATGTCTGGGAGTTTGTTACAAATGTACTGCAAGGACTAACAGTTGTGTATGTCTGGGAGTTTGTTACAAATGTACTGCAAGAACTAAAAGTTGTGTATGTCTGGGAGTTTGTTACAAATGTACTGCAAGGACTAACAGTTGTGTATGTCTGGGAGTTTGTTACAAATGTACTGCAAGAACTAAAAGTTGTGTATGTCTGGGAGTTTGTTACAAATGTACTGCAAGAACTAACAGTTATGTATGTCTGGGAGTTTGTTACAAAAGTACTGCAAGAACTAACAGTTGTGTATGTCTGGGAGTTTGTTACAAAGGTATTTTACTTTTACTAACTTGCTTCAACAGAAACGTTTTGTCCGCATCATTCACGATAATCTCCTAACATTAGGTTGCATACAGTGCTTTTTTTGTAAAAAAAAAAATAAGTGCATGTACGACCGATATTGAACTACTATGTAACAATCTCAGGCTATGCTACCTGCCGAGAGAGTTTACACAATTTTACATCAAACTTGTGCATATACCGCCCTCAGCCAGCACAGAGAAAGCAACAAAACATATACTCGACATTGTATATATATATTATTATAGCTTTTATATAGCGCTGATTATAGCATGCAAAGAGCGCTTTGGTCCAATCTCATTTGTGGACCAGTGGGGGGGGGGGGGTTCTAGGAGTTGGTTTTCCGTGCTACCTTTAGGCGCTCAGTAAACACAACTCTGCCCGAGTCGGGTGTCGAACCTCCAGCCCTTTCTAAGTAGCCAAGACAAGCCAAGTTCAAGAGCACTTAGTCTCCTGATAACGTCCGCTATGAAGTTCTTATGCTGCCCGACTAGTTAAGGGAGATTTCAATCATCTTTCGTTAGCTCAACACTTGCCAACATATACTCAATATGTTAATTGTCCCACACGGCACGATAATACCTTGGACATGTGTTATAGCAACATAAAAATGGCCTACACATCTCGATCGTTATTTCCCCTCGGAGAGTCGGACCACATAATGATCCATCTTACACCCATGTACAAACCGGTTGTAAAAACAACAAAACCCGAATTACAGTCCATCCAGTCATGGTCTGACGACGCTGTTTTACAGCTACAAAGTTGTCTGGAGCAAACAGATTGGGACATGTTTGTAAACAACTGCCCAGACAGATGAACTTACCACAACCGTTAATTCGTACATCCAGTTCTGTGAAAACATGATTGTACCAAAGAAGAAAATTAAAACATTCAGTAATAATAGACCCTGGATGACCAACATTAAAAATTAACATTCATCGAGAAGTACATAGAAGTCTATTTTTAAAGCGCTGGTTATGAGTGTGTATGTGTTTTTCGTGTGCGAATGTCGTTCGTATGTGCATCTATATTGTTATTGTACAGTAGTTACGCTGAGGTTGTAAAATGTATTCAAACCGAATTTCCATTTGATTGGATCAATAAAAGTTATCTAATCTTATCTTATCTTATATCAAATTATATTAATATATATTATTTTTTTTTAGGATAAACTCTGCTTTTTTTTTGTTTTTTTTTAGTAAAGCGACAACAGACCAGTGTAAAGGTGAGGGTAAAATGACTTTTGGCTGGTAAAGTAATTTCTGTCTTTCATTTTAGATCAAAAATATGTAAGCACA
>JAZGLO010002958.1:0-10953 GCA_036873155.1 Biomphalaria sudanica
CTTTCTCAATGCACTATGATCCTATCACTTTCTCAATACCCTATGATCCTATCACTTCCTCAATACGCTATGATCCTATCACTTTCTCAATACTCTATGATCCTATCACTTTCTCAATACGCTATGATCCTATCACTTTCTCAATACTCTATGATCCTATCACTTTCTCAATGCGCTATGATCCTATCACTTTCTCAATACGCTATGATCCTATCACTTTCTCAATACTCTATGATCCTATCACTTTCTCAATACGCTATGATCCTATCACTTTCTCAATGCAATATGATCCTATCACTTTCTCAATGCGCTGTGATCCTATCACTTTCTCAATACGCTATGATCCTATCACTTTCTCAATACGCTATGATCCTATCACTTTCTCAATACGCTATGATCCTATCACTTTCTCAATACGCTATGATCCTATCACTTTCTCAATACGCTATGATCCTATCACTTTCTCAATACGCTATGATCCTATCACTTTCTCAATACGCTATGATCCTATCACTTTCTCAATACGCTATGATCCTATCACTTTCTCAATGCGCTATGATCCTATCACTTTCTCAATGCGCTATGATCTTATCACTTTCTCAATACGCTATGATCCTATCACTTTCTCAATACGCTATGATCCTATCACTTTCTCAATACGCTATGATCCTATCACTTTCTCAATGCGCTATGATCCTATCACTTTCTCAATACGCTATGATCCTATCACTTGTCTCAATGCTCTATGATCCTATCACTTTCTCAATGCGCTATGATCCTATCACTTTCTCAATGCGCTATGATCCTATCACTTTCTCAATGCGCTATGATCCTATCACTTTCTCAATGCGCTATGATCCTATCACTTTCTCAATGCGCTATGATCCTATCACTTTCTCAATGCGCTATGATCCTATCACTTTCTCAATGCGCTATGATCCTATCACTTGTCTCAATGCGCTATGATCCTATCACTTGTCTCAATACGCTATGATCCTATCACTTTTTCAATACGCTATGATCCTGTCACTTGTCTCAATACGCTATGATCCTATCACTTGTCTCAATACGCTATGATCCTATCACTTTCTCGATACGCTATGATCCTATCACTTTCTCAATACGCTATGATCTTATCACTTTCTCAATGCGCTATGATCCTATCACTTTCTCAATACGCTATGATCCTATCACTTTCTCAATACGCTATGATCCTATCACTTTCTGAATACGCTATGATCCTATCACTTTCTGAATACGCTATGATCCTATCACTTTCTGAATACGCTATGATCCTATCACTTTCTCAATACGCTATGATCCTATCACTTTCTCAATACGCTATGATCCTATCACTTTCTCAATACGCTATGATCCTATCACTTTCTCAATACGCTATGATCCTATCACTTTCTCAATACGCTATGATCCTATCACTTTCTCAATACGCTATGATCCTATCACTTTCTCAATACGCTATGATCCTATCACTTTCTCAATACGCTATGATCCTATCACTTTCTCAATACTCTATGATCCTATCACTTGTCTGAATCCCTTGGGAAAGGGTGGGATAGATAGAAGGGGGTATCTGCGTGAATATTAACGTGGTGGCTTTTTAGATGCATTTATATAATTTTTAAAAAGTTCAACGACTAGGATTCTAGCCTGAGGACTCGCGATTTCTTGAAAAAACTCACTAACCATTGTAACAAAGGGCATATGGAAAAAGTTTTTATGGTTATCTATTGTAACTTTCAAACTTTAAAGCAAATTATAAAGGGGACTAATGCAACCTATACTACCACATCAGTCAAGTACACTTTCTTTCTCTTGTTCGATATCAAACAAATTAATTAATTATCAATAGTTAATTAAGTAATTGTTTTTTCTTTTATTGATTCTTGATTTGTCTGGTAAAAGAAATAACTGCAAAATTTCAGCTTGATCCGAGATTGGGTGTGGGAGAAATAACATCTACGAAATGTAACCAGACAGATTGAGTGAGTTAATATAAGCTTTGTTTAAAAAAAGAGAGAGAGTTAAGAGTGGTATATAAAATTCCATTTAATCTTAAAATTCATAGATTTTTCTAACAGTTAATGTAAAACAGTTCTTTCTGATGTGTTGCGTTATGTATGTTATAACTTTAGTTATAAATGACTAACATTTTGAGTTTTAACTTTCATGCTTAATTTAAGTTTCATCATTTTTCATGTTTAACTTTCATACCCATGATTACCTCGCATGACGCACTCAACAGAACTCTTGTTTACGGGAAAAAAATAATTAAGTTTTGATTTTAACAAACACTTGCAAAAGAATCCAAACTATTAAACATAAAGTCTCAAGCGTTAATAATATTATATTGTACATATTTTTTTAAACTGTAATGTCGAAATAAACTGCGTATGTTAGTTTTGGCTTTTCTAAATAAGTTAGCGCCAAATCTGGACTTATTGATTTTTTAAATATCTCTGTCGAGGGTTCGATATATGCATTTTTTTTCTTCATGTGATAGTATTTTTTTTTCGTCAGGAGACTACTTATTGGATTATAGAATTGGCTTTGAAGGAAAACACAAACAGATAAAGTAAGATTAGGATAAGTTTGAAATCAATACATTATTATAATCTCACAACTGCTCCTGTGATTCATTTTAGTTTCTTTTATTTAAGCAATGCTTCAAGGAAGGTAAGAATGAAGCAATAGAATGCTTATGAATGAAATAACTTTTTTGTTGGAAGGTAAGGGACCTAACACAATATAGTAAGTAGACTATATATATGGCGGATGATGTAAAAATCATCTGTTTTTATGACGGTTAATAATGGTGTCACGTGGCCAGCACAAAAGTCAAACGCCATTACTTTCCTCAAGTGTTAGGTACCTATTAGAGTTGGATGGACTTCCTGAAAATCAAAATCTCTTTTCTTCGAACCCGAGAACCATTGGTTCTGAAGCCAAGCGCTTTACCATTCTCCTACTGTGTAGAATTATATACTTGGATATCTTGTGATTACTTTACATGATTTCAGTATAATTTATGGTTAGTTTTATTTGAATTAGACTGTGGTAAATCGTTTGATTTTCGAACCGAGAATTCATGAGGTAGAAGACAGTAACTTTGAATTTCAATGTCCTTAAGTTGGGTGGGCCTACATTGTTTCTCAGTGGTGATCTTCAGACTAAGTAGTGCATTTCTATCAACAAGAATCGCTTGGCGTTTAGGATGCTTCTAGTGTTCTCCTATCAGCGTCCAAAAAAGTCTATGTTGAGGCCTAATGATCTTGTACAATATGATGTTTTGTAGACAAAAGCTAAACAGAAAATGTGATCTCGATAATCTCGTGCCCACTGCCATGCAGAAGTTTTGGTCTAAGATGTAATGATCTTCAGTTCTGAAAGAACACCCGAAACTTAAAAGTCATATTTGCAAACCGATAAAAAATCAGTTTTCCGGGCTTGTCTTATTGTTAACAAATAATCCAAACTGCAACAAGTTAGTAGGACTGTAAAATGTTTGTAACATGTTCCTTCAGAGTTGAAGAGAATCTATTTCCTAGTCCAAACTTCCTGCAGGACGACGGGGGATGGTAGCGGGAAGAGTGTGAACCCGGGACGATTGAGACAACCAAACGACAGTCAAGCGCATACCGCACGCCCAGGCAGCCATACAAACTGTTAGATTAAAATAAAATAAAAAAACTATTCCTACTATTAACTTACAATCTTGTTATGGGTTCAAAAAGTTGGACTGGAAAAGTTCTTGTATTTCGAAAATGACTCTAACGACACATATATCTTATATAATACAGACGTTACTTCAAAAAAGAAGATGATTACGTCCTACGCGTCATGCATTTAGTCATGCATATTAACCAATGACTTAAATTCTGCAAGTCACTGGTTTTTCTGGCTAGCTCAGGCAACCCATTCCATGCTCTAATAGCACTAGGGAAGAAGGAGTATTTGTACAAATTTGTCCTAGCATATGGGACGAGGAATGTGCCTTTATTTTTGTGTCTTTCAGAGTATTTTATTAAATTTTGTTTTTGTATTTGAAGATTATGGTTCAGTGTTTTATGTATAATTGCTACTTTACTTTTGAGTCTTCTGTCCTGAAGGCTTTCTAAATTTAGTGATTTTACTAATGGTGTTACCCTAGTCAAATGTGAATATTCGTTTGTTATGAATCTCACTGCTCTATTTTGTGTTTGTTCCAGTTTCTTAATGTTTTCTTGAGTTGAGGGGTCCCACACGGTGGATGCATATTCTATTATTGGCCTAACCAAGGTTAAATAACATTTTAGTTTTATGTTCTTATTTGATTTATAAGAAATTTCTTTTAATAAACCCTAATGCTTTGTTGGATTTTTTTTATAGTTTCATCAATATGTGGATTCCATGACAGTTTTTCATTTATTATATCTTTATATCATCAGCTAATTTGCTACTCAGTGACAACTTTAATTTGAGCGATATAATTTTCAGAAATGTTTAATCGTCCTAAAATCAAATTTGGCTTCCATCTTTTTTTTTATCAATGAAGCTGTTCCAAATTATCTCAAAGAAACAAAAGTTAATGTCATTACGTCCTGCTGTTTCAGTGGGTAAATTCCTTGCAAGAAATAAACCCTTTCAGAAATGTTTTTTTTTTTTAGCGGCCCTATGATATTTTAGACCATTCAAAGTTCTGATGCAACGGCTACTTTTTTCTTTTCTTAAAGAGAAAATTCTAATTTTTTAAATCAACTATGCAAGCAGTTTTTTTCATATAATACACCATTTTTACATTCATTACAAAGACACAAACTCAGGCCAGTTTTTATTTAATGCTATGAATAACTATAATGACAGTGTTGGTTTGCTTGAGCACGATGGCAAATGTAGCACTGATCAGAAGCCTGTTCTTTGACAGGTTTTTAATAATTTAAAGATACAATTTATGGAGCTTGTGCTTTCTGATCTCAGTATAAGTTGGTTCACACACCATATGACCATTATATATTATGTCTAATTTTTCTTTTATTGCGATTGTGTGTGTTTGTTTAAATTGTTTTTGGTTTACATAATATAAATGGAAACAACAGGCATAGCGCCATTAAAAGATGAACATAACATAATACATAATGATAATGAAACTAAAGCAAACATCCTAAACAAATACTTTGCATCAGCATTCTCAGCCCCAGGAGACAAAGACATAATTCTTAATTTGAACCAAGTAGACAACATAGAAGATTTAGTAGTACAAGAAAATGGAATTCAAAAACTATTAGCCAACACCAAACCAAATAAAGCCTCTGGACCTGATGGTATTCCAGCTAGATTACTCAAAGAACTAAGCAATGAGCTAGCCCCAGTGTTCAAAATACTCTTTCAGGCATCGCTTAACCAGGGCAGAGTACCAAAGGACTGGAAAGAAGCTAATGTCACCCACCTATTTAAAAAAGGAGAAAAATCTGATCCAGGAAACTACAGACCAGTATCACTTACCAGCATCACATGTAAAATCCTAGAACACATAATATGTAGCAACATCATAAACCACTTAGACAAACATAATGTCCTCACCCCATACCAACATGGCTTTTGGAAATATAGATCATGTGAAACACAACTAATAGGACTAATTGATGATTTTTCAAAAAGTTTAGATAATAGTGAACAAATAGATGCTATCTTACTAGATTTTTCCAAGGCTTTTGACAAAGTTCACCACCATAGTTTGCTTAAAAAATTAAAATATTTCGGCATTAATGGTCCACTGCATCAGTGGATTAAAGATTTTCTGATAGGGAGAGAACAAACTGTAATAATAAATGGCTCTAAATCAACACCAATAACAGTAAACTCAGGTGTACCTCAAGGAACAGTCTTGGGTCCACTACTATTTTTAATTTACATAAATGATTTACCAAATTGCATTAGTTCAGGAACAAAAGTCAGATTATTTGCAGACGATTGCATAATATATAGAACAATAAAAACAATACAAGACACAGATATTTTACAAAGAGAATTAGATGAATTACAGAAATGGGAATCAAATTGGAGCATGTCTTTCCACCCAGAAAAATGTCAGTTGTTAAGAATAACAAAAAAACTAAAACAAATTAATTCCACTTATCTTATTCATGGCAAACCAGTAACACAGACTAAAAACGCAAAATACCTAGGTGTTATAATAAATGAAAAACTGTCATGGAATCCACATATTGATGAAACTATAAAAAAATCAAACAAAGCATTAGGGTTTATTAAAAGAAATTTCTATAAATCAAATAAGAACATAAAACTAAAATGTTATTTAACCTTGGTTAGGCCAATAATAGAATATGCATCCACCGTTTGGGACCCCTCAACTCAAGAAAACATTAAGAAACTGGAACAAACACAAAATAGAGATTCATAACAAACGAATATTCACATTTGACTAGAGTAACACCATTAGTAAAATCACTAAATTTAGGAAGCCTTCAGGACAGAAGACTCAAAAGTAAAGTAGCAATTATACATAAAACACTGAACCATAATCTTCAAATACAAAAACAAAATCTAATAAAATACTCTAAAAGACACAAAAATAAAGGCACATTCCTCGTCTCATATGCTAGGACAAATTTGTACAAATACTCCTTCTTCCCTAGTGCTATTAGAGCATGGAATGGGTTGCCTGAGCTAGCCAGAAAAACCAGTGACTTGTCAGAATTTAAGTCATTGGTTAATATGCATGACTAAATGCATGACGCGTAGGACGTAATCATCTTCTTTTTTTAAGTAACGTCTGTATTATATAAGATAAGATAAGATAGTCACTATTTACCTTAAACTATAAATTAAAGAACAATATCCCAACCATAGGCTCTAAACGGGAAGGTCTGTGCAAAGTTACATTGATTTTCAAACTTATTATTGACCTAATTATCTCAGTATTCAAACTAATAAGAACTAAGAGTCTTAACCAAGAACTACTTGAAGATTGAGAAACAAAACATTCTGATAACGGTACCACAGTACTATCCGCTGGCTTAGCATAGGTAAGGTATTGAGAAGAATATGGAATCACAAGGAAGAAATCGTTATGATCCTTGAAGAACATTGAATGTGACTTAGCTATTAATATTTCTAATTAAGAGTGAAAGACAGACTTCATGTTTTTCATTGCAGATATTACAATGGGCGGTTTGCACATGAAATGTATGTTTATTTTAATCTTTTCAAACAAAGTTATCCCATTTTTCCAGACAGGCAAGCGAAAACAGATTGTGTTATTTTGCTTTGCTGAAAGGTGAAAATATTTATAGTATTGTCGAGCAGAGTGGAAAGTTGGCTCACACACCATTTGACCATTATATATTATGTCTAAGTTTTTCTTTTATTGCAATTGTGTGTGTTTGTTTAAATTGTTTTTGGTTTACATAATATAGTCACTATTTACCTTAACACATCCCTTAGTCTGTTGGAACGTTGGGGCACCATACAAGATTTGCTGACCGTCTTTCTCCATTCCTCTCTGTCTTTTGCCTTAGTTAGAATCCCTTTTAATGGCAGGCCCGTCCATTGTCATTATAGACTACATAAAAAAAGAGAAAATATTTAACAGAAAGAGCTTGTTTTATACAGGACGGATATTTAGCAAAAACAAATAATTTTTTTTATTCCTCCTTTGTGAATTAGTAATTGTTTCCCTATAAATAAATAGACTATATATAATAAATCACATTTCTAAGAAAATCGTTAGACTCGTTTTCGAAATCCGTGTCCATCCAGGTAGGTTCCACCCATGAATTTTCAAGCTGGCAAGTGGAGTAGTAAAAACGTCTGTCTCCAAAACGACAGCGCGGAGGCGCCACTGTCTAATGGACAAATCAGATACATCTTAAAATAAGCTCTTGATCTTTATCTAGCAATAAAAAAATAATAATTTTGAGCTTCTCATTCAGAATCCCTTTCATATTTAGGCTAATAGGGAAGATGATGTAAAGACTCCCTTACAATTGTTTCAATGGCCGTCAGTTAACGACCGACCGCTTTTACTTTCCCAAACTAATGCCTCCCGAAATTCAAAGTCCCAGTCCTCACCTTTACCATTTGGTTTGTATTCAAATACTTTACTACTCAACTACCATGCCCCATAAGTACAAGTAATGACATATAATATGATACTAACTATATGCTTACTAAAGTATCCGATTCCATATAGTTCAATATGAACTAATTTTGAGCTTCTCATTCAGAATCCCTTTCATATTTAGGCTAATAGGGAAGATGATGTAAAGACTCCCTTATTAGTAATTTTTTCGGCTTTTACTTTAAAACTTCGAATGTTTTAAAAGATGTAAGAGAGAACATTGAAAACAAGTCACCGGAGAACTGGAAGACGCCAAAGTTGCGCAGCAACACGGTCATTAGGTCATATCCTCTCTAGATTTAAGTCTAAATATTCTCTGATCAAAATGAATCAACGGGCTGAACAAGTCATTGCAGAAGCTGCCTTAAAGAAAAAATGAAAGTGAAATAGATTAAATCTATAATCTTGATCTAGAAATAGAATAGAATAGATGTAGGTATTGCCTTGCCTTGACTTTAAAATAGTCTACTTAACAACTTGTAGACTCAGACTGTGTTACTGTACTCTGTACTGACTGTAGTGTATAAAATAAAGTTAATAAATTATAAAGTGACTATAAAGTGTATTATAATTATTATTAACTCAATAACTGAATTATAATTAATATTATTGTATTATAATTGATCTAGATCTACATTAAACTGCAGACAGTCATAAGTCATAAAAAAAAATCTAGATTAAATATCTTGGTTTTATATATAATATAGATATACAATACATCTCTCTATATATTAGACTCTAAATTAAGTAATGTTTTTGAAAAAATATATCTATAGATCTATTACTAATCTAGATCTAATGATCCAAGATAAGATTAAAGAAAAAAGATTAATGATATAAATAGACAGTATCATCATCACTCCTTTGAGTTCCTCATGGAACATGGGGCCTCGACAAAAACATGTCACTCTCCACTGTCTCTTGCTAGTTATTTTGATGGTTTCCCAGCTCTTCCCGGTCCTCTTGGCTTCTTCAAGTACACTGCATCACCATGTTTTTTTTGGTCTTCCTCTGCGTCTGTTCCCTGGGGGTTCCACTCTAAGGCCTTCCTAGCTCTGTTGCTGGTATCTTTTCTAAGGGTGTGACCAATCAATCTCCACCTGCTCTCTAAGATCTGCACTTCTATATTTTTCTGTCCTCTCATCTCCCACAGTTTGGTGTTTTCTACTTTGTCATACCAGTGTATTTTTAGGATATTTCTCAGGCATCTGTTGATGAAGGTCTGTATTTTTTTGTTGTCGCTTCAGTTGTTCTCCATGTTTCAGAACCATACAGTAGGACAGCCTTGACATTAGAGTTAAAGATTCTTAGTTTAATCTTGTCTGAGATGTGAGGAGATTTCCAGTATGATGCTTATTCAATTTTAGTTATCATTTTTTATAGTGCTGGAATTAGTTCTAAATGTTGGTTTGTTATCTTATATAAAACAGACATTACTTAACAAGTACATATAGGCTTTTGCCATATGAATAATAATATCTATATATATGAATCTACTCATGTTATTTTTGCTGTATAAAACTATGTAAAAATCCTTTTTTAAACATCTCTTACAATTACATTATTCACTTGAGTAAAAACATATAAATATCTAGATCTAGCTAGTCATTATAACCACTTTTCAATTTACTTAAAAACAAACTTTTCCTTAAAAAAATCTACATTTTATCAATTACTAGACATATGTTACCACGACCCGCGGGTCTTTATTTGCGCATTACTGTCGATATAGTCACTGAGAGTGTTTTGTAAACAATTAAGCGAAATAATAATGTAATAAGTAAAGCGAATGTGTCAATGTAAAAATAGTGTGAATGAAGCTATCAAATCAAAATAGCTAATAGGTTTGTATCCATTTTTCAAATTAAAACATTTGCTTGTAGGCCTCCATATATTTGATTAAAATTTGAGATGAATAGACTTAATTTTGTATGTTCATGTGTTAAAGTATAAAGTAGATCTTGAGGTAGACATAGATCTAAATCTACACTAATCTAGAGTTAAAAATTGGCTTTTATAGAGCTCATTCTGTGTTGCGCATGTGTGACCTTTTTTCATGAATGAATATAGGCCTATCTCAACACGGCTACGCAGCTTTAGCGAACAGCAAACGAATGTATTAAAAATGATTTAGAAAAACAAATTTGAATGTTAATTTGAATGTTAAAATATGAAATGAATGGACAATAATTAGTATGTTTATGTGTTAAAGCTTAAAACTATCTTTGTGAAAAGAAGTTTTATTATCTTAGAGTTCAATAAGAGTTTTAGACCTAGGCCTAGGAATAGACTTAGTAGAGAGATGTGTTAATGTGTAACCATTTGGTAATGTCAAATGAAAGAATGTTCGCCAGGAAATCTGTAGTTACAGATATCAGGAACTAATTTATGTAAAAAATGCTTTTGAAACACAAAATTGAAGGATAATTTTATTATATAATGAAATCAATGGATCTTCTTTTGTATTTTCATGTTTCAAAGTAAAAAACTATCTGCGCAAAGTGTATTTCTTAAAATTAGATCTAGGTCTAAATCTTTTCTCATGTCAACATTATTAACCATGGCCTAGATCCATAAATACTATAGCTTTAATAGAGTCGGACAACTTTATTTTTTTTTTAGTCTTAAGTTTGTTTTAGGGCTATAATGCATACACTACGGTCTAAGTTAGTACCCAAGGAACATTCCTGCCTAGTTTTATCAAGATTGGTCAAGCGGTTTCGATGTCTATTCGTCACATTCATACATACATACGCCTTACTTTATAGTATAGATACATGGGTATAATCCATTAATGTTTGTCTTATATAGGTTAT